>JXXB01002143.1:0-17446 GCA_000956275.1 Anopheles koliensis
ACAATCGCGTTTTTTAGAACAAATTTTGAGGTGATGAGGTTAAATAAATGAGGTTAAGTCACCAATAAAATTGATGTACGTTGCAGCTCGGTTTTAAAGTGGTTGTATTTATAGTATATTTCAATGTTATTTTATTTTTTTTCCATCATTCGTACATTGATAAGCATAGTTATCATCAGCAGGTTTCAATATATCGTGTTCATACATATTTATCATTCTCTTTCTTTCCCCCTTTTGATACACCACACACATCTCACAGACCCACTAACAGAGATTAGGTCTAGGTCTCTTCAACGCATAGACATGTTCTACTTCCTTCATGCATCGCTCTTTGCCCTCGTCCATTCAACCATAAAACCCAGATTGTGCCAGATGATTACCATTTGTCAGTCGGTTATTTAGTTTCATCGACTTATTTTATTACCGAATGAACCGTACTCGAGCGCATCCATAATCCCTACGCATCAAGGGTTCACATATATGCTACTGGTTTTGTGTGTGTGCGTATTTTTTGCTTATTGTAATTGGGGTTTTGTGTTGACTTCGATACCACGCACAAGTGGTACGGTTCAGCCCAGTAACGGAGATTTAATTATTAATTTCCTATGACAGATTCTCATAGTAACGGAACGGCAGTGTCAAAATAGTCATTTGGGAAAAATGAGAACGTGCCCTTCCCTTCAACGCAAAAGATTATATATCATTAAAGAAGCACGGAGCCGTATGTCGAATTTTTTTATTTTATCCCGTTAACATAAGGGTTTTTAAGGTGTGACAAGCCCTACACGTTTAGTTTAGGATGAAAAAAAAAATCAATTTTAAAATAGTTTTGATTTGCAACTGATTAAAACAGAACCATGTTATAAACATAAATGAAAAAAAACAAATACTCACTGCAAATGCAATTTGAATATACCAACATGAGTAAATTTTCTCGCATGGGTAAAAATAGACAAATTGTAAAAGACAATGTACAATAAATGCACAAAATATTTGATAAATCAACATTTATGTGACAAATTCAGAGTGTATTTTTCGCACATTAGTCGAAGTTTGTAGGAAGGTAAATGAAAACAAAATACCAATTTTACATGGACAATCTATAATTTATTGTGCAAAAACTTTTACTAGAAAGAGTATGTTATAGTTAACGTAATACAGCATGGCTGAGTTAGCAGGTTAAGTTTTGATCAGAAACGGTTCAAAAGATAGATGAGTAAAAGTGAGCATTCATTATTAAGTTTTGACCAATTCTAAACGTCTCTGATGACTTCAAGACTTCAACTACCAGTTTTGCTCTTTCCACTTCTGCTGTCTTTGTAGTGTTAGCAGCTGTGCATAAGCCTTTGCAAAACCGAAACTGCCGGCATAAACTCCATAGCCTGAACGGTAATAAAATGTTTATCCTTCCGATTTGAAATGTTTCATCCTTATTCTCATGTTTGGAAAGAAAACTTGTTTATGCAATAAAATGCCAGTAAAACATTTAGCTTATAAACAGTGCCACACACACACATGCTCATGCTATGAGGTTTTTCGATGCAAACGAATGTCACAGTATCTTTACAATCAGCGACCCACCCGGTTTAGAGTATCGTCAAGACCTTGGTGGATAGCCACCACCAGTGTTATCTACGTTTCGTTAAAATGCGTATCAGCAGGTTTGATACAGATTTGCTCAGCTTAGATTGTGTCAAACCCACACAATTCTAGTGCAGGAAGTGCGGATTGAGGTAATTGACTCTACGTCGAGTGTATGCTACAATTTTATCCCAGATTTGATTTCAGACATCGAACAAAGAAGTCCGACAGAGCGTCTACGAGCGCGTTAAAATACATCTTGACTGGCAGGATTAAGTGGATAGCTTCCGCTGCGGCAAATCTTTTATAATTAACTTGCTGATAAAAATGAATAAAGTGGCCTGTTGGTCGGGTACAGTGGCTTCATGATATGATCATGAGTGAAAGATGAAAGATTGGCTACGGAAAAAGGCGTAGGAGTGTTGTGTGTTTTATACCTGCAGCACTTTCTTAATAAATTTAAGCTGTGTTGTATGAGTAACGAAAGTTTTATCAGACTCACACTCACAAAAAAAAATTGATGGTGGTATTGTACGTTAAAACACTGGACGTATTTATCTACAGCAGATGAGGGTTAATAAAAATTGATTGAATCCATCGAAGTTCAATTTTTCAATGCTCTTTGATTTCATTTCTATTAAAATAGTGGATAAAACTGAAATTAACTGTTCTTAAGAATGTTAACTTTTAAATTATTTTATTGCACAGAACTTACAGCTGCTTGACCAATCTGGAAACACAGAAGTCTAATGAAGCAATGGCACCAGAGTGGAGAAACCCCTCATTTATATTCCATTCGCGTTTCCAGTATCAGGCTAAACGTGTTACAAAGCAGTTTTCAATTTTCCGGATTTTTAGAGACAGCCTGTAAAAAAAGCCGCCATCGAAGGGAAAAATCTTCTCCTCGTATTCGAGAAACGTTATTACACGGTCAATTTTGCGAGTACTATAGTACCCTCGTTTGATTGCAGATTTGTAGCAACGAGAGTGTCCATTCAAAATTCCATTAGTATCCATAGCGGTCCGTACTTAGATCATTTAGACTTAATTAATACGCATCAAGGCACACCTAATTCCTAATGGCTCATTTTAGAGCTTCTTTTAACATTACTTCTTTAAAACGTTAAATACACTGGAGTTAGTGTATCGGACTGTTCGTAGAGCGAATATCTTATAATTCTTCTACCAAATCGTTGCTATTTGATTCCGAGCGAATATTTTCGTTCCATTGTAATGAAATATATTACCAATAAACTCAATTTAACGGCATGTTTTTAAGATGTTTAAAAAAAAAGCATTATTCACCCTTGCATTTTATTATTAATTTTTTATAGGAATACGTATAGCAGAAAAATATGATAAATCCACAACTTATCTGTCTTAGCAAACACTTGATTCTTTCAAAATAACTTAGTCGTATTTTTCGAAGACATTTCGGACATATTGAGACAAAAGTCTTAAAATATAACAAATTGAATGAACGAGTAACAAGAATGAACGAGTCTTTTTTGGTTTTGGTGACTAATGACTCATAAAAAAGTATGAAGAAAAAATCTGTAATAAAGACAAATAATCATAAAAATGTCAACAAATGTAAAATATATGGAGAAGATAGATTCTAGGAATCTTTAGGAAATATAGGGAGAGTATAAAGTAAAATGCATGAATATATAATCTTGTAAAATCATCTTAATTTCTTTCGAAATAAATGTTGTGTTAAGAACAGTTTAAAACATTTTATTTTCAAGACCACGTAAAAAAATAAGTTTAAATTTCATTTTTGCATCATAGAAATGAAATTTGCGTAGCATTATCTCCTCATCAATTTACAGCCACTTAAACCCAACCTTTTCTTACACACCATCTTTCTCCATCTGATACATTCTATCGTTTTCTTCTCACGTTCCAGAGAGTTCATCGCTATTCCAGTATTCCATTGGGAAAATGTTGATCGAAGTCCCAGCAGGGCTAAGAGTTACCAAAAGATAAACGGAAGGGTCTAGAAGCCAAAAAGTTAAAATGAAATCTACACTTTTACAACGCTAGGGTGACATTTTTGTCGATTCCAAAATGAAAGGCAGTTTCGTGATTTTTTTTCATACTTTACAATACGACCGGAAATGTGAAATTATGCTTTCTCTTTCAATCATGTAGAACGTGACAGAATTTAAAGACAGAACTTGTTGTAAATGTGAGTAACTTTTCAAATTTGTGAGTAACCGACGTCAACGTAATTATATTTATAGTATAGGACGAAGCGATATTTTAGTTTGAAAACAGCATCAATGCTATTATTCTTTTTCCAGGTCTATAGTGTTTTAGTTCAAAAACCAACTGAGAGCTAAGTTTTGGAGAGTACGAACGCCCTGAAGGCTCTCGGAAATAAAGTATATCTTGCAATAGAACCGTAACGAAAGTGACAAAAACTTATGAATTGTTTGTAGTTGTACGTCTTTTCATGTTGAAACTCTCTTCATCTGGGATATGATCGTTATAGAAAACGAAAAAATCAAACTATCGCAACAATCTGTTGAATTTCAAAGTGTTAATAGAAAACTCACGAAATGCGTTGTATTTTTATTTTTGCTTGCTTATGGATCAGTTATTTTAAATTTCACGTAATCTCCGCATAGTCACGGGGTTTCTACTATGGACGCTCTAAATGAACAATGAATTAGACCTGCATTTCGTGACTGAAAGACGCCATGAAGTCTTTCCTGTAAAAAAAACTGCATATGTGTGTTAAGTATTTATACTGCGTGTTCAACTTATATGGGTGAATAGATTAATTATGTTACACTGGATGATTCCATGAGTTCCAACGACTATTTAACCTGTTAGTACAAAAGAGAAACAAACCATTAATGATTAAACAAAATATGGTATTATTTTGAGAACGAAAATAGAGCGAGAGAAAGAGAAAGAGAAAAAGAGAGTGACAGCATTATTGATTACACAAAGATAATTTCTTAAAATATGTTTTAAAAAATCCTTCAATTATGGTTTGTAGCCTATATCCATACTCGTATAGGCTGTTATTACAACATGTTCGGTGTTAAGAAGCTGCATTTTGTAAATGTATTATAATATTTATAAGTGAATGATGGTATCAAGGTTATGTTATTTTTTATCACATATTACATAATTTTTATTTCCGAATTTTTGGTTGAAACGGTAAGTTTTGTTATCTTAACTTTAAAAATAATAGTTAATTTATTTTTTTTCTAATCAGGACCAGGCTTGTATTGTTTGCTAAATACATTTAGCTAAATACATTGTTTGCTAAAAACATTTTAAATTTCATTTTAAATTATTTCTAGCAATGATAAGATGGAGCGTTAACCAGACAAATTTATCCAACTAGTTGTGAGAAGTGTGAAGCATGTTAGGGTGTTGGACAGATAATTTATCGACAATTAATGTAACTTGTGGCTTGAAGAAATGTTCTTACCATCTTCTGCCAGCAACAGTCAACGTCACATTGATTTATGTGATTTATAATTAAATATTTAGAAGTCATTAAAAATTGATCATATTGAGGCACAACCTTTTTGTTCCCCCGTTAATGTCCCAATCCTGCGTAGGAGAAACTAAGCAATAGAATATCAATGCCATAGAAGGGGTGCTGTATCTAGCCTACCATGACAAACACAATTTTGGTCTTGAATGAAAGGGAAGGATTACCAAGGATTATCATAGATTATCGATTTCATACTATGAAAGTAGAGGTGGAAGATTCGAAAACTGCTGTGAAACTATCTCAATGGCTGCATGCGTCAAAATTCATTATGATCATTGGTGTCAACACTGTCTACACTTATTTAAGTAAATTTAAAATAATCTTCATCCAAACGATAATTTATAAAAACTCTTTTATATTTGTTTAATACTATTATAAAATACTGAGTAAAAAAAATCCTGCAAGCCGTAAATACCAATAAATAAAAAATAAGAATATTATCTATTGTAAAATAGGTTAATAAAAATGATATCAGAAATATATTATTATTGCATTTGTTCTGAAAATTGAAGAAAATGAAAAATGCGAATAATTATTCAAAATATCATATATCATTTCCAAACAAAACAAAACAAATGAAATATGAAAAAATCGCATAATTTCGGATGCTTTTTCCACTACATTTTTATTAATAGTTATCTTATCTTATTAATTATCTTACATCCTTTTCCCTCCATTCACTCTTTCACTGAATCCGAAGTATTCCTCACCGAGAATCACAATCTTACACATTATAAGGAGAATGTTTGAATCTTCGAACCGTGATAGTGTAGGTCGTAAAACACACGGCCCCCATACCTATCCATACCCAAATGAAAATGTACGATCTATCTTGGGAATCCATTTTCATCGGAAATCATCGGAGGCGTCCTAAATCTGAGCTCGATGATTCCGATGTGCCCTTTGATTGTGCCCGGTGAAATGGTTCTGATTTTGTCTCACGTTTTAGTACCATTGGCGCTCTACTCGTCCCTACAACCTATTCCGTTAACGATCCTTTTTTGAGGTGTTAGATAGAAGGAGTTTATCGATTTTTCCATTAAGAACAATTTTCGAGAGAATTTTCGTCCGATGATCTATGAATCGTGTTAATGTAGAACGGTGCAAAACAGATATTGGCAAAATAGGCCGACGGAGCACGTTTACGTGGGCCTAGGATCTGCTTTATTTCATTTCTCGGGCGAATGAAGCACGCGGAAACCATAAATAAAGTGTAAAAACTTCTCTAAATCCCAAATCATAGAAAAAAGATTCCTGCATCAAGAAGAATCTCGCACCTAGATTTAGTAGAATTCATTATCAGCTTTTAGTTTCTTGAGGATACCTCGCGAATACTACTAATACTATCACATAGCTGAAAATCAGTGAATGAAACCGGTATATATATAGCGCAAAAAGTTTTGAGTGACGAAACATTAGATGTGAGGGAAAAAGGGCAGACACATAAAAGCTCTATATCATTCCTTCTACTGATGATGACGTGATTGGAAAGAACAAATAAACGGATTCCACACATACAAACATCCGTTACTGGGAGACGATCATAAAATCAAATTACAAGACAGAGATATAGAAGAGGAAAGGAAAAAGAGCGAAATAGAGAGAATGAGAAAGAAAGAGAGATAGCATAAGAAATGAGGCAGAGGATGGAAGCATAGATGAAATGAAGAAAATCTGCGAAAGCTCATGGTAAAATTATAAGACATACACATGGTTTTATAAGACATACGCTCCATTATCTCCGGATCATATGCGTAGAATAAGAGGAACCCAACCATCATTTGCAAAACCCCGCTGAATGAAGATGGAATAGGAAAACAAAATCCAATAGGCTGCAAACAAAATCTAATATTTGTGACATATTCAATCTGACGGCAGCAAACTGATCGAAGATAGATATCATCGGGTAGAGGTATTGATCAGTAGACGTGTGTGCCAGGGGAATGTATGATTGAAGCTTCCACGCGTGTCTCCTCTTTCCGAAGGCAACAAGCCAGAACGAGACGGTCTGTTATGGCATCCCGACCGAAAAAGATAGCGCACGTAAAAATCAAATGGCGAACCAAAGCTGAACTCTCAGCTGAGAATCAAAGCTCATTTTATGTGAGCATCCGGGCACGTGTGTTGGTGAAAGCAATGGGTTGTGCCAAAACGGAGCATGGGAGGGAATGCGGGAGAGTGCGGAAGCAGTTCTCTCCTCTCCTTCCTTTCATCAATGATGATGATGATCCCCCCGTACGTCGTTGTGTATCTATGATTACCAACGCACGAATATGTATCATCAGCTCAAAATCATTATCACGATTCGCTCCGGTGCTGTTCAAACTTTTAGCTTTGCTTGGTTTTGTTCTTTTTCCCATTCTATTTTCTATGTCATCGGGAGGGTTAAGGCTATAAGGGTGAATCTTCTCGTGTGGCGTTCTTCTTATTTCAAAGTATTTGTGTTTTCCTCGTAGTGTGCTTTGGAAACAAAGACACAGTATTCTATTTATTCTCACCATGTGAAGCGACTTCCGTTCCGAAGTGTTTGTAAATAGCACGAAGGATGAAATCGTGCTAGGCGAATATTTGTAGGAAAATCTGCGCCCCCAGTTTGTTCATAAGCTTTCTTGTTTGTGAGATTCACAAAATTTTTCCAGTTGATTTCCAGGTGATTTTCTCCACCGCAGAACTTCCAGTGGTCCATTAAGCCAATTTATTGGTTCGGCATTAGTGTGTACAGATCTAGTTTTTTCTGTTTTACTGTATAGATAAACACAGAGTAGAAAAGAAAAATCTTATTTTGACCTTCATTTGGGGTAGATTTCAATGGACAAACGAAAGGCGAAATGACATGAAATCTGAACTAGAGAAAATAGAAATTTGTTGAATTTAGATAAATAAAGACATGCTTACAACATCGGAATATAAATAATATAATTGTTTTCATTGTTTTTTAAAAGCCATTTAAATTTTTTTATTAAAAACCCATTCCAATACTTGACAAAATAATTTTAAGGTCAATAATAAGTTTCGCGCACGCGCAACGATTGAATTAATAAAATATCCAATCACTGCCAATCGAATTATTATTGCTCTCTTTCTATTGTTTTCTATCCTCTTTTTGTTTAGTGTAAACAAATACAATATAACTCATTTTGGAGCCATTTGCGATATCTATATTCGCAATCAAATTGAATCGGAGTGAATCGAAGACATAACCAATGTAACTAATGGTCAAAGCTCAGGATTGGAATTTATACATTTAGCTATAGAAACTCTCTACATTCGAACCAACCAAATCCAATTTATTGTTCCCCTAGGACAGATTTTTAATGTGTATCACCTGGTCCGACGCACCGTCTAATACTAGCTTCTAGCAAATTTGAACAAAACACCACCACCACCGGTTTCGGAGTTTTAAGTGGTCCGGTTTGGTCCTAGACACATAGACACACACCGTTTGTTATGAGCCATGCCGTTTTTGGAGTTTCCTGGACAAACATTGTGCCTTAGTTCCGCAATAAATTATTTACGAATTTTTATGTTATCCAAACGATGATGATTAGCTAGGGGGTAAAAGATGTGATAGATAATTTTTTTTTTGTTTAAGATACATATTACATTATCTTCTTACAATGTTTAACATATTTTATAGGATTATGCAAAAGTAATAAAAACAAATGGCCTCAGAAAGACAATGCCGCATTAACGATACGTCAGGCTTCGTTTTGCCAACGAAGTAAATAGTAATTTAAGATTTATGAAAGCGGATTTATGTTGCATGTGAGTTCCATTAAGGTAATTAACATTTTAAGAACTCACCTTGAATGCCTGCGCATTCGAGTGATAATTAGACATCGAAAGGAATGTACTGGAGAAAGGGTAATTATAGTATGACAATCTACTTGCGAAGAAATAATTGTAACACATTATGTTAAAACTACAAATAATGCGCAATAATTATGCAACTTTTATATCCTTTGCTTGACAATTTCTTAATATTATAATTTTAAAAATAAAATTTAAATAGTATTGAATTCACTTTTGATATTTTTTATATTCTTTGTTAGTAAAAAGACTTGTCCTTCAGAGATCTTTCCAAGATACCAACAAAATCTAACACGAATAATTACCCAGGAGTATCATGTATCACTAGCGTGACACGTGTCATAATTCTCATCCCAACGGAATCCGCTCGCCCTCGTTTTCAGAATGATCAGTTGCGCGTATGTGAGTGTTGGTGACATTTTGTCACTCTGTCTGTCAGCCAGTTTTGAGTGTGATGAGTTGGTGCATCAAAACAGTTTCACCATATAGTCAGAAAACGAGCACAACATTTTATGCAAAGTACGATTATATTATGCACTGTAGTGGAAAAATAAATAATTTAGTTTACCTTGCTTTTTGCCATATGTTACATGAAAAATGTATCGAATTGTCAAATGCAATAGTTCAACAGCGACAGCCGAACTGGTTTTTTGTTTACACTGAAAAGCGTGTCGTGCAATGTCTTTCGGAAGCGCAACGCCTCCTCAACACGCCCCACATAATGCTCTCCAAACACCGGACTGGTCATAAACTGTGTCCTTAAACGAGGGTGGTTTGGTTCTTGATTCAATTACAGTAATAACGGCTTTCCACATCCGGGTGCATACAACCACACGTGGCTCAACGTGCCGAGGACACTCCAGACGCTGGGTGTACGAGTGCGAACACGTATGTTTGCTAAAGGCGACCTTACCGAACGGCTCGCAATGAATGTTTTGGTAGGGTCTTCCAGGAAGCGAGAGTCAAATTCTAGCCGAGGGCGAGATTCTTCTAATCGGTTAGGGCTGATGGCAATGCGTCGTACGACTGAGGGGACTGCTTAGGGGAATGGAAACAGTCGTTTCCCTAGAGCAATTACACCCCTGGGGCTGTGCGAAACCGGAACGGAAAGTAGAGCTGCATTACAGCTGGGTTTACAGGTTATGAAGAGCGCCTGCTAGTTGCGCATCGAGGTCGAGAGATACCCAATGATTCAATTCAAACGCTGTGCTTCTTGAACGAAAAGAAGTGCTAAATGATTATCGACTCTCGGCGGCAAGCGGTTCGCAGCTGGATATCAATTAGGATTCATTGCGGTAGGGATCGCTTACAGGAAGTTCGTAGTCACAATGGTTTGCAGATGTCAAGTGGTAGTGAAGTAGCCGGTGTGCCGGCGAATAGTCACAATGGATACCATGTGCTGTGATTGCTCAATTCCAGGTGGCGAAAAGATGAAACGTATTTGTTTGGTGCTATAAATCAAATCGAATTGTGATCCTGGCGAAAGACGATTTGGAAGAAGGCAGCAGTTTTGTAAACGTTCTAAACATACTGTACTTATTGGTCTCTTGGTATTTCGTATAAATTGTGGAGTTATGGAGTGCATAAGTAAATTATGTTTATTTTTATAACCTATAGTTTTAACTTTTTGTAAGCGATCTTGAAAGCGATTTTTGTCTCCACTCAATGCAAGTAATTGAGAACTAATAATTATTTTTGTGTAAAGTCAAATTATTTCAAAATTAAAGAAACATCTAATTAAAACGTCGGCATCTAACATCGTTTCACAATAAGTCGTCGATAGAAAAAACCATAATGTTTTTGAAGGATATTCCAAACAGCTGCCAAACAGCTGGTAAGTGATCGTAAATCCTCTTTTTATCCCGTGATGATAAAGGATTAGATATTTAATTACGTCACCATTTATCGTTTAATTTCTTCCCCAAGTCATCCGATAACTGTTTCTGCAATCCTTATAGCCTCCCCACGCTAAGTGTGTTCTAACAAAGTCCTAGGAAGAAAAGTCACCTCGATTAATAATGATAAATCAAACGCTATCGGTTGGGAAAGGAATTTGCTTTAATTGTCTTCCTTTCTTTCAACCCGTGTCACGCGCGTACAACTGATTTTCGTTCCCACCGGAAAATGAAATTTACCATCGTTTCGTTTCTAGCCATTGAGAACTTCAGCAAATGGGAAACGAAAAGGGTGAAATAATTATCACCACTGCTAGTCTGATTGCTAAGAAATTCGAATCCCTCCTTCACGGCTGTTGGTTACGACTGTGTGTGAAAATCGGTAAACCACAATACTTCGTGCAGACAAGAAACTGACAAGACAAGCTTAAGAACCCCCGTTTGAATAACTGATGAAGCTTCTTTCTTCGTGTAAGGCGAAGACTTCACCTTATGGAGCTAGGCTGAAAAATAACAACATGCTAGTAGGTTCGAAGTTTGAATACGAGTGCGTTGCTTGAAGGATATACATTCAGCAATGCTTTAACTAGAGTTGCTAGGGAGAACAGATATTCGAGACTAAATCCAGAATCCGCAATAGGGATAAAAAGTAGGTGCATTCCTTTTGTATTGTAAATTAAAAATTATGAGACATAAGAGATGTTATATTTTCCAAGAAAAAAATGTAAATTCATTGTATTATGGTTACAGGGAGTAACATAGCAACCACTTTCTTAATTTATCTTAGCTTTTTTACTTTTATATTAGTTTTTTCTCGATTATATTTACAAGCAGATTATCATGAAAACACTATCTAGCAGTAGTTAGGGAAAAAGCAGCAAAAAATCTCTTATCATTGAAGTTTACTGGGATTTTAATACCATCGTAACGTTTAACGATTTTCTCTATCGTCTTGGTAGCAAAAAAATGTAATTGAAAAAGTAATCAGAGAGAACGCGCATGAATATGCATGGAGAGTGAAATTAATCTTAATGATGATTTTTTTTTACAAAAATTGTAAATCAACGTAAAGCAGTGATGGTGACTATTATCAACCGTTTGTCATTTCAAAAAGGCGTAAGGTGTGAAAAACAGTATAGTAAAATACAATTGAAAAAAATCGATCAATACGACTCTACGTTATTCGCGAGTTAAGTCATGTACTGTGAAGTGAAACCCAAGTTATTGACATAGGTTAAAAAATAAATAACAGCATCACAAAGTTTCAAACATGTGCTCAAGGAGACACGTTACATGTCTCGTCAGATAATGTTATTCGTTCTAATGCTTGGGTTATACATTATAAACTAGAGTAAACATTATTATAAAATACAATGATTGCATGTAAAACTTACACAGTGTCAGAAAATTCCAAATTTTGACAGGATGCTTTCACAATTCAGTAACGTTGAATGTACAAACATGAACCACAATGCACAAACATGAACCACCCGCTACTACTTTGACGAAATAAGTTCAAACAAGTTGATTTTACTTTGCATGGGAACACGTTAAAACCATCCTATACACATTTTTACTTAATGTGACTTACAATCGAGGTATATTTTATTTGTAAATTTTGTGGTATGTATTTTTTCTTCTGTCAGGTAAAATGTTTGATCTCTTGACCATTATCTCGCAACTAGTGCAAATCCTTCAGATAATTTTGAAATCCATGATAGTTTAGTTGAAAGTAGTTTAAGATGATTGATTAGTATAAAAATTTGGAAAATATTTTTATGCCAAAACTAAAGTAAAGCTAAACACCATTGGTAGTTGAAATGAATTAAAAGTATATTTGTAAACACAGGTTTATCATGCGGGGAAATCACTGCATTCCCCTTATTTTATTTCACATTTTAAGCATTTCCTTTTTTGGTTTATCTTAAGCTAATAATCTTTTCTGGTTGCAAAAATATTAACAGTGAATTGTCTATTACATAATTTAGTTTTTATTCAAAAGGATGATTTCAATCTAATGCATTTTAGGAAGCATGTCGAACAAATATTACATGTGGGCTTATTTTTTCCCCGATTCAGCATTCCGGAACGAATCGAAACATTATCGCAAAATCCTAACAAAAAGGGACAAAAAGAAATAGCAGGGCTGAACATTCGGTCTGTTCTCAGTCACCTTCTTCTCTTTGGACACGGTTGTTGGATGGTTGTTTCCTCTGAGAAGAAAGCGCCAGTTCTGCTACAATCATTGACAAGGGGTTGACGCGTTATTTACGAAAACAGATGTTTCATTTATACCACATTATCCGGGTGAAGTGACACGAATATTACAATGCGGATATTACACCATGATCTGCTTGCAATCGAGAGAGTTTTTGCATAAAATCTACGACTGGTATATTTATTTACAGCTTACATGTTTTTAGCTCAATTTGAATAGCTAACATTGCATTTGAAAAATATAGTTAAGTTCAACATTTAGGATTGGTAAACATGTGCAAACATCCTACCCAAATAAGACTGCAATTACTTCAAACAAAACAAATAACTATTAACCCCATGATTCTGCACGCTTCCTGCACCGTAACAATTCACATTTCGCGCTCTTTCGATTCACTTGTCACTGCACATGATAGATCGAAAAACCTGCCCTAATACTAACACCGCTACAGTGATTGTTATTGTACATTTTCATCCTTTCTGAAATCATCCTGAATCGGGGCATGAAAAATCGCACTATGCCAGCCAAATGATAAGTACAGGGAAAATCGTACCGAAAAAAACCAACCCCGAACTCAATTCATGCCAGAGGCCGGGTCCACGGTATCAGGTCAGGGCGGGAAAACGAGAAACAAATGAGCATGATAATCCGCTGGCATTAACCCCACAAAGCAAACGGCTTCGGTGCTGGATTCTGTGGCCTAAGCCGCATTCAGCGGACCCTCGCCGTGTCCGTTTGGTCTGCCGAGGTAAGTGAATCTGAGAATGAGACTGATTTTCTCCCTCACCGACGCGCCCCAGGACGCTGTGGGACGTTTACAGTCATCACCACATTGATTGCCTCCGGTTTATTACCTTCAATCGTTCCCCTTCCTAGATGGTGTGCCGCCGCCGGTACACAGTGTCTCTCTCTCTCCGACAGGTTCATATTCATGACTGATCCTAAACAAAATCATAGGCCTCTTCCAAATTTGTCCCTGAGGGGTGTGATACGAGCCGACCCGGAGCCTTCGCCATGGTCCCTTTGATTCGCACTGCAAAGGCCACGGGGACGAATAGTTGGTTTCCCCCTGGGTTTGCTCGATTGAGTTGATGATGTGCTATAATTTCCTATTTTGCTTCCTTCCAAATGCGGTAACGCACAAGGGATGCTGGAACAGAAACAGCGAGCAGCACGGACGCAGGCGAAAAATCACCCAGCGAACAACCACATTGTATGGGAATAAGCGGAACGCACACAATCTGCCCGACAGACCCAGCAGTTTGGATGCAACAATAACAATAAATAAATAATGACAGTCATCGAGGGGGAGGATTATTTTGATTATTTACAATTTTTCAATTCCATCCTCTTGAACACAGTGATACAACGTGGTATACAGAGATCAAGGAATAGCTTTTTTATACAGTAGCGAGAAACAATGGAAGGAAAGTGTATTAAACAGATTTTAGCAACTTCCTTCATTATTTTATAGAAATAAAAAAAAACACTCTAATTGTAAACGATTTGCATACTACTTTGTACTTTGGCCGCCTAACGGTCAGTATCTGCCTGCGGAAAACGATCATCACATGTGACTTGAGATCTCGGTTGAGCTGTTGTTGTTGCGACATTCTTGACTCTTTAATTCTTCCAGACTTACTATAATCGGGCTCACGAAACCTACCAGAAACAATGGTATGATACCAATTCAATGTACAATATTGATGAACCCAAATGACATTGAATTAAGCTCAATTAGCATGGATTTGTCGTCGTGCTTTTCTTCCTCTGTAGAAGCAAAAAAAAGTCACGACAAAATGTCTTGATTTGTTCCGCCAAGTGGAAGAAACAGAAGCATAACCGTCGTTCATAAATCATTGCACGAAGCAAATTAAACCAGACGACATCACATTTCCGTCTGTAGTTTGCATGCAACCTTCTTTCAACATGAATTGGCAGCAGAATAGAACTTCCCGCAACGCGGATTTAATCAACATGCATGTCCAGTTTTCCATACTCGTGTACAACGATCTAATCGAAGCACATCGAAGCATATGCCTTCAAAATGGGTCTGTCAACTCACTGTTTCAATTCAGCATAATTTATACGTACTGATTCACACCCAGCGAAAAGGGCAGTTCGTACTGATGATGGTCCCTTTAAACCCGTCATTAGAGTAAACGCCTTTGGATCCGTACAACCCCTTTTTTTGCTTCACCCGTAGAAGGACTGCTGTGCGTCGCGTTTACCAGGTACCGGGGCGGCATAACTTTGAATAATATTTATTTACGTTTTGTGATCTATTGCACGCATGTAGCGAGTTAGCCTGGTAGGCGTTGGGTTTGCCGGTTGAGTGAATTCTAACCAGCACGATGCTTCACCCCTGCTGCGTGGCGTTCCCTAAGGAAGCATGCATTAGTGTAGGGTGTGAGCGGGAACACTTCGAAGAATCGTGGTTATGGGTAATCTGGCCGAATGAAAAAGTAATGGTGCAAATAAGGGCGCAAATAGTCTCAATACGAATAGGTGAGAGTGATATCGAATCGGCAGGAATCATTTTTTCAACTTGAATCAGCGCTGAATTTTGGTTTGACTTCATTTAAATCCCTCTCATAAACCTTTTTAAAGGAAAGGTTAAAAACGTATAACTTTTCTTTGTGTTTATGTCTGGAGTTGTATTATAGTCTAAATTTAAATATATTTTTTTCTTGTACCAAGAGAGTTTCTCTTGATTTACTATCCATGTGCAACGATTGTCCACAATAAACAAGTAGGCTTTTACTACGACTATGACATTAAGTCTTCATTTTTTTTAAATCAAGGCATATCGACAAACCAGTCTTTAGAATTGAAGAGTATGAAAATAGTTCTAGGTTATTCTTTGGAAAGAATTTATTTTAAAAGCTTCACGAGAAGCGACGTTTAGAAGAATGTGTTTGACCAGTAATACTTTTTTCTGAAAAGTAATAACAAGAGATAAGAAATAGCTGAATCGAATCAAATCAATCTACCTCTGTATAAGTTTTTTTTTCAATACCTGTCACTTTTGCAACATTTTAATTTACATATTTGAAAATCAATTCAAAATCATTACAAATGGTTCCAAACGGTTATACTCTGATTAGGATTTTTAGCGTCAAAACGCTTGACAGAAAAAAGCAAGGAGAAGCAACCATTTCGAAGACAAAGACAATGGCTCATAAAATGGTAAATGAAATGGGAAATAACAGTATTCCCATTCCACCACTTAAACATCATCAAAATCTGCAGATTATGAAAAGAGATAGCGAAATTCACTACGTGGTGGAACTGAGAACGCTGCTTGTAACAATTTCAGACAGAATGGCACATAACCGTACTCGTAGAATGTCAGGATTTTAAAGGATGGAAGAAGAAAAAAGAGCTTTTACTTAATTGAAAATTATTTTCATTCGTACTGTTAATAGTATTACAACCAAATCTATAGAATCGGGTTGCTCTTTGAATGATTTCGGGTTTAGGAAACGTTTTTCATCCCTAGCTCACCGTATTTTCTTAATATGGTGACGAGGTAAACCATTTTCTCGAAATGCTTTAATCAAAAGGAAACGGTGTTGCAGTTTTGCTCAAAAGGTCTATCAAAAAGATTCAAAAGTTTATTTATTTTTTCAAATTGTCGTTTAAATATCTATTTTACTATGCCAAAAACGATTAGGCCATTTCTTCCAAATAAAATAAATAAATATATATGCCACGTTTGAACGGTATTCTACTGTAATTCGCCAGATTGTAGTTTAGGTCTTCCAATTTGATAGCTTATTTAAAACCTCGAAGTCGATCTTAGAGTCGATTCAGTTGTGATCCATAACACTAGAGAGAGACGGAACTATTGATAATAAAGTGACAATGTGCTAATGTGATAATAATTTTATATCTTTGGCCAATTTGATAGAGGTGCTATATCAATAATAAAAAATACAGTTTTAAATCCATTATTTTATCCGTTAATCGACTGAATATAAATATAACCTTTTTTATCAAGAACAAATAAATGAACCGATTTTGTTCTCCTTAACATGAGAATGTACTCAATTTTCAATCAATTGGCCCATGGGGAAGAGGTACTGCAACAGGTCCGTGAACAAATTATTATTTGATTGAAGAGCATAATGAATATGCATGACTAATTAAATTTTAATTACATTTAATCGATATAGGCTATCTATGGCTTCACTAAGAGGTATGTATGAATTCGCTATGCTAATTTGGTGAAGGAATGATAATTGGATCATGACTTATGTGACATGAGAGACTTCACTGAGAGAGTTCACTATAAAAAGGTGCTGATACAATAAGATATGTTGAAAATATGTAAATATTTACAAAACACAAAACAGTGGAATCCAGATGAAAACAATCATAAAGTAAAAATAATTTCTTGAGTAATTTTTCCCTAGTTTC
>JXXB01002167.1:0-11285 GCA_000956275.1 Anopheles koliensis
AAAATAACCGCTCGGCCCAATTTATCGTTTTTACACGAGCGGGTGGATTTTATATGCCAAACGCCGCGCCAGAGTTTAGTTTAGCAGAAAATATCCAAAACCATCTGACAGTATTTTCCATCGTCTAATAACCGTATGACAGTATTTTCCATCGTCTAATAACCGTATAGCTAAAAACGAACAAGCACAAAATCATTTCATTGTAATAAATTTCATGTAATAAATTTCATCCATCCAATCGTTAATAATTACGCATAATTTGTTTTAAATTTAAAAAAATGTACTTTGCAATGCTGAACTGCAACTGAATAACAAGAAGTGAAACTTATGTCAGGCGAATTAGTATTTTAAATGTTTGGAGCATATTTTATGTTGTACAAAAAACTTATACAGACTTTGTTAAGTCTTCTGAAAGGGATATGTAATCTAAGTAATTAATTTACCTAGTTTAATTTTCTAAGAAATCTATTAATTCAGCGTGTAGAGATAATTCAAGACACCAACTTTTTGCACTTGACATGCTTCGCAAATTATAATTGTTCAAAACCTCTTATATGTTTTATGCATTGATTTTACTTTTTGGTAACAATGGACAACATAAGAAATAAAAAGTTTATTAAAACAGCTTTAAATCAACTAATAATACATTCAATAATACTTACTAATCATACATACTTACATTAAAATGTTCGTTTGCAAATGATTCCTTGGAGACATGAAAATAATTTCCAACACAGAAATGTTTAGGAGACTTGATTTATGTTTACATAAATTATTGTTTTGATACATAAATTCATTCTCCAATTCATTTAATGTATGGTCGAGGAACAAAATTTACAGTCGATTCCTGAGATTTAAGCTTTACGGCTTAAAATTTGAGAGACTGAATCTCTGATTTTATGAAAAAACGGGTTTCATTCATTTTAGATTGATTTTCATCATGTGATCAAATTACGTTGAAGGCTTTGGAATATGTATTTCGCATGGTAACATATTATATCAGCTTTGTAAATTTGTACTAAAAGTATACCCATCAAAAATGACGAAGAAGCACCCTGTTGTTAAAAGCTGTTACACAATAAACTTGTACTAAAATATTCTGTCAAATTCTACAGCAAATGAAAAAATGTAAACAAATGGTGTTTATGGTGTTGGCGTTTATGTTTATATTTTAAACACAATTGTACATGGCCGTACAAATTTAAAGAGATTATTGATTTATCATAGAAATATAAATCTAGTGATAATGATAATATTAAGCAGTGTCAAGTGTTAAATATTACCTGAAGGTAGTGAATATTTAAATATCGTGTGTAACTATTAATCATGGCAAACGAAGACGAAAATACACCTCTCATAACAGCCGCTGTACCGACAAGTCGTTTTCCGGACTATGGCGCCGATGAAAATGTAATCTTGTTTTACATGTTCCAACCGAATTTCCATGAACTATTCAACTAACAATATTCTTATATTGCCATATTATTTTTTATTTGCAGGCGCGCGACGCAATGTCCAAATTTGTCGTGAACAATGTGGCTGGTGAGTCTGGTCGTAAACTGCCCCAGTACATTGCCGGATTGGCCGCATCTGGCGGTGCATTGGCGGCTGGTACATTTCTCGGATGGACGGCTCCTACCGACAAACCGCTCACGGTGCAGCAAGAATACGGATTTCCAATATCAAACGAAGATTTTTCATGGATCGGCTCTATTTCGAACTTGGGAGCGGCCTTGATGTGCTTCCCCATCGGCTACATGATGAAGTTAATTGGACGCAAATGGTCAATGCTGGCGATGGTGCTCCCGCTCGTGCTTGGTTGGTTGCTGATCATCTTTGCAGAAAATGTCGGCATGATGATGGTGGGACGGTTTTTCCTCGGTGTCGGTGGTGGTGCGTTTTGTGTAGCGGCACCAACGTATACTGCTGAAATAGCGCAACCGTCGATCCGTGGAACGCTCGGTACATTTTTCCAGCTAATGGTGACGGTGGGCATCCTGTTCGTGTATGCTGTGGGCTCTGGCGTGGATGTACAAGTACTGAGCATCATTTGCGGCGTTATACCGCTTGTGTTTGGAGCCATATTCTTCTTTATGCCAGAAAGTCCGTACTATTTCGTAAGTATAAATTCTACATTTCTTTCAATTTATATAGCAGTAGAATTTTAGGTTTGTTTTCCAGTTGATTAATTTTTTGTCCCAAATGATTATGGGATCAACATTAATTCGCCAGTTTCTCAGCATCACATAAATATGCGTGTGCTTTTCTCAATTTATTGGGTTCGGTTGATATAGGTAGGAAACGTTGCAAGCGATCATATAAAAAATATTCATTTTAAATAGTAACACTAAATACCAAAGTTTTAAAATTTGAATAATAAGGCTAAGTAATGGTATTATAACATTCCATCAATATAAATAACATTGAATATCTGTTTTATGCTTAGCCAAATTAATAAGATGGGACAAAACACCTCGAAAATAACATTTCATGTTTAAGATTTCTATTCTATATGATATTAACATCAAGTTATTAATTCACTGTAGCATAAATAATAAACGATCAATGTTTACTACATTCTATTTCACTATGATTTCAATATGAACTGTTTTAAAATGAACTAAGATGGCTTGCGAATATTGTGTATCTCATTATCAAAGGTATCAAGAAAATACTTTGCAACTAAAAGAAATGACATAGAGTACCCACTGAAAAACTTATCCGTCACATAATTATTACATGTAACGTAAAATTCTACTGAAAGGGCAAGTTATATTCGATTACATTTGGCAGCAATTTGGTTTATCGTATGCGGTATTGTACTTTTTCAGATAAAAAGGATGAATTATTCTGTCAAAATGTTATTGCTTCTTCAACTTCAATAATAAAGCAATTTATTTTTCCATTTGTCTACCTAATATTTTGTAATCGTAAATCAAATCTTTACTTGTTGAAATAGTTGGTAAATGTATTTCGCCATTGTTAAACTCTAGTTTAACGATGTTAATATTTTATAGTCTAATCGGATATGTAGAGTAAAACGTAATTTAATCAATCAAGTAAACTAGGAATATGGTAAAATAATAGAAAAAACGGACCAAATCATAAATAACACATTGTATAAAATTAACAACATTTTATTTATTTGAGGTAACCGTAATAATATGTATAAATAACAATAAAATATGTCAATGTTAAATATAAAACGATAGGGAAGTTTATAAAACAATGTTTAATAAATAATGGTGTTATGTACAATTGTTTTCATTTTAGGTGGAAAAAGGTAGATATAGCGATGCATCCAGTTCGCTAAGATGGCTTCGTGGAGCTAATTACGACGAAAATGCTGAAATAGAGGACTTAAAGCAAGCGGACGCGAAAGTGAAAGCGGAAGCCATTCCAATGCTGGTGGCGTTCCGACAGAAAGCAACAATTCGTGCCCTTGTCGTATCGCTTGGACTGATGTTCTTTCAGCAGTTGTCAGGTATCAATGCGGTAATTTTCTATAATTCGGACATCTTCGCCAGTGCGAATGGTGGTAAGGAAATGAGCTCGGCATCGATTATTGTGGGCGGCATCCAGGTGGTTGCAACATTGGTTGCATCGGTGGTAGTAGATAAGGTTGGGCGTAGAATACTGCTGCTCGTTTCGGATCTTATGATGGCTGTGTCGACTATCCTACTGGCTGTATATTTCCAACTAAAGCAGGATGACCCTGCGAAGGTGGACGATCTAAGCTGGTTAGCTGTTCTAGCCGTCTGTCTGTTCATTGCTATGTTTTCGATCGGGTATGGTCCTGTGCCTTGGTTGATGGTGGGCGAATTGTTCGCCAACAATGTCAAGGCGTTTGCTAGCCCACTGGCCGGTGTGTTCAATTGGCTGCTCGCTTTTCTCGTAACGAAGGTGTTTACCAACCTTAAGGATGCGATGGGTGAAGCAGGAGTGTTTTGGTTGTTCTCAGGAATTTCACTGCTCGGAACCGTGTTTGTGTTTTTGGTCGTGCCGGAAACAAAGGGCAAATCGTTGAGTGACATTCAGCGGCTGCTCGCTGGGGAAAAGAAGGGCGATGAGCAAGAACAACAAACAGAAAATAGGAATGATGAAATGGGACAGCAGGTAGCATAGACTGAGCATTTAACATGAGTAATTTACTTGGAAATTATTTATATGTTGTACGTAAGGGTTTATTTTCTGCTGAAACCTGTTCACACAACTAAAGTGTGTGATTTTTTGGATGGCAAGTACCGTATCGACGTGTGATACAAATGGGAAGTTAGAATTTATGTTGAATTACTATATCGTATCTCTCTGACTGCGGAAAATGAATTTGTTCAATTGGTGATGTAGAAAGTGCTATGTACTGTGTAGATTAAATGAATAGATTGTATCTATGTATGGCAGAAAGTAAAAACAAATAAAAAGTGTATTGTAGTGAAAATTATACATCATGAATTTTTAGTTAGAAGGTTTCATTTTCAGATGCATGTGAGTGATGCACTCGTTTTAAAACAAAAAAACCGGTAAGAAATTTTTGTATTTATCATTTGGTACTATTGGTTTTGTAATGTACTTATAATTTGGTAGTTATTTGAATTGAACAATTTTATCTTGGAATCATTAACCATTGCTGCGTGTAGCAAAAATATTGTCAAGTAGTTAGTCTAAATACCAATATTACAAATAAATCAGATATTTATAACAACAATTATTTATATTGATTATCTAACATGAATGGTTAGTGGCCACCCAAAATCCGAGGGTTCCCTGCACAACACATTTAATTGCGTCTTTTAGAACAAAGAGACAATGAGGACAAATTATTCTTATCTGCTAGACAAGTAATTATTTATCATCCTTATTATGTTTCGCATTTGTAATCTGTATAGCTCTCCATTGCTACATTATCTGACAGGTTGAAAATAAGCATGCATACAGCTAGTTTCTTCTCAACTCATTTATTCTTCACCGGCTGTCAGCGGTGTAGGTTGTATAATTGTGTGTTGTTATCTGCTCGAACAAACAGGATGGTGAATTTTTGTAAGTTTAGAGCTTTTCTCGTGTTGCTTAGCATCATAACTGCCGGTGCTGTAAATATGTCACGATATGATCATTTCCGATTATATCGGGTACTCATTGAAACACAAGAACAAGTTGAAATGCTGCAGCAGTTAGAGGAGCAAAGCGATAGCTACTCTTTCATGGGTCATGCCAGACAGACGAACCAAAACTTAACGATTATGGTCGCACCGCACAAGATAGCTGAAATCACAGAACTGTTGAGCAGATACAAATTAAAAGGGTCCATTTTGGTGAGTAATATAAAGTGGTATATCTTTGTGCTTTAATCAACACCTTTTTACACCTATTTACTCTTGAAACAGCTGTACAATATGCAAGAACTTATCGATCGGGAACAGTCTACGATTAAGCCAAAGAATACGCCACCGGAAGAATTTAATTGGCAGTTCTATCATCATCTTGACACAATCGTCGACTGGCTTCGGTTTCAAGTGTCTCGGCATGCACATCTTGAGCTGCTTCAATTGAACGCGAGCTATGAGAATCGTCCCCTCTACGGAGTAAAATTAGCGAAAAATCCATCAAACAATGCTGTCTTTGTAGAGTGCGGTATTCATGCACGGGAATGGATTTCTCCGGCTAGCTGCACGTTCGTGCTAAACGAATTGCTATCGTCCAACCGGGAAGAGGTTCGTAACTTGGCCGATAGCTTCAACTGGATAATTTTCCCGGTGGTCAATCCAGATGGCTATCGGTACACCTTCGAGGGAGATCGACTTTGGCGTAAAAATACAAAACCGTATGGTCTCTGCCGTGGCGTGGATCTTAACCGTAACTTTAACAGTGACTGGAATGGACCAGGTGCTAGCTCTGATCCATGCCGGTACGATTTTTCCGGTGCAAGTGCAGCGAGCGAACCGGAAACGCAAGCTTTAACAAAGTTCCTCAGCGATAATGTAGCAACCCAGCGTATTAGAGCGTACTTTTCGATCCATTCGTTCTCGCAACTGGTTATGTTTCCATATGGCTATACGAAGGACCGGGTGCCAAACTACGATGATTTGGTAGTGATTGGACAGAAGGGTACTGACGCCATCGCACGGAGGCACGGTATGCGGTACATGTCGGGAGCGATGATTGAAACGATTTACCCGTCGTCTGGGGACAGTGTGGACTGGGTGTACAGTGAGCTCGGAGTACCGGTGGCATACACATTTGAACTGCGTGGTCCACCAGACAGTACAAATATGTTCGTTTTACCAGCAGAAGAAATCATATCAACCGGCGAGGAACTCTTGGCGGCGTTTATTGCAATGCTGGAAGAATCGGCACGTCTAGGATATTTCACTTCCGATATGGACAAACAAGAACTTTAATTTAAAAGGTTTTTTAACGTATTGTAGCAAGTAGCAATTTTGGTTCCCTTTGCTCAAACGTACTGAATATAAATAAGCCAATTTCATAAATTTCAGCGAGCCTGCGATTTTTTAAATATATTTAAGATATTCAAACAAATTCTTTATCTCGACAATGGTAAATCAGCTGTAAATACTTTAGATTTGTGTTCTCATAAACTGTTATAATTTGGATCAAGCTTACCACAACCCTACAGCAAGCAAAATGCTGCTTTTGATGTATTCCTAATGTTTTCTCACTTGTTTATGTTTTCATGCTAAAACGGCATTCTTAGTCACACAAATTCATATGAAATATATAACATTACAGAGTATTGCTGTGATACAAACGCAATTGACAAAAACTGTGAGAGCAAATATAAATTTAATAATTCCCGAGGGTATTTTCTGACAAAGTTTGGGACATGGATCAGAGATTTTTATATAACTCGTAAGATGTCTACGAAAAAATGTTGTATATGTTTAAAATTTCATAAATTGCACAGTGATCTCACTTTCGTAAAAACTGCTCCTAAGCTGTTTCATAAAAATTGAATATCCTAAATTGAACCTGTCCGTACCGATGTTAACAAAACGAGAACTATTATTTATTGTAATTAAATTAACATGTTAACATTAACAATAACAACATTAACAACAATTAACATTAACATTTGCAAAATGTTGTGATTAGCTAAATTATTAGTTTTATATTATTTCATGCTTTGCATGCATATTTAATCATATTGCCTGAAAGATGTAGAACATCTGAAATTATTAAATTATTGAAGAAAAAATATATTAATTTTTAAAATTTGCTAAATATATTCTAACTTTAAAGAGCTAACAGCAAATGTAATACCTGTTATCAGTTTAAAACAAATGAGTAAATTAAATGGACTTATCACATTTAAACATTTTATTTCGATGTTCTGCACCATTTCAACATGGTTAAGTCTTATCAAATAGACTGACTAAACGCATGTGTTTTAGAACAATATGACTTGTGTAAAATGGTAAAAAAACGATGTGAACTAAACCCATCGAATGGAAGGCACGACCGTTGTTAAACTTTTTAGAACAAAATTGCCAAGGACACATTGTGAAACAAGGCCTTTCGTATTTAATTTTGGAAGTTAGTTGACCATCGGATATCGGTACAGCACGTTTTACGGGTTACCCAAAAATCAGATCCATCGTTATGTTACATGCGAGAAATGCGAGAAATTGATTCATGAGAAATTGACTCATGCGAGAAATTGACATTGTGAACACTGTTCAATGCCCAAATGTAGACCTGGTCTATACTAAACTGACAGATTTTAGTACAGTGCTATCATGCCTGTAAACCGCTGATGGTTTGTGTTATTTAAATGGCTAGTCATTCTTGCGATAAAGTGATACAGCATTCATTGCACAATTTATTATTGAGACAATAGTCTGGAAAGATAAGATAACCTGTCTTAGTGAAGCTACAATTCCAACACAAAACTGTAGACAATTTTTGCTGTGATTGATTTCATTATAGGCTGGCCTTTAAGCTCAGATTTCTTCAGTTGCAATCAAGATGTCTGGTAACACGGGACTTATTATATCCGCACTGTTTACATTGTTGCTCATCACAATCGTACCTATAATTAAAGGTGATGCTGCAGGCGAAGGTGCTGCGCGATATGATAACTACCGGCTTTATCGCGTGGAGCTAGCAACGGACGAGCACGTACAAATATTTCAGCGACTGGAAGCAAAGAGCGATAGCTGTACGTTTTACGGGCATGCCCGGCAAACTGGTCAGCAGCTAACGATTATGGTTTCGGCAAGTAAAGTGGCCGATTTTGAGGATCTACTCACACTGTATACGGTGCGGGGACGTCTGTTAGAGCCAAACGTGCAGCAGCTGATTGATCGCGAAGCGGCTTCGGTACAGCCTGTTACAGCAAATCCATCCGAACTAGATTGGAACCATTATTATCAACTAGAAACGATTTATGGCTGGATGGACATGCTTGCAATGCGGCATTCCGAGTTCGTTACCATCGTTGAAATCGGTCGTAGCTATGAGGGTCGCCCCATAAAGGGTGTAAAATTGTCTCGCCGTCCGGATAACAAGGCGATAGTTGTAGAGGGTGGGATACACGCGCGTGAATGGATTTCCCCTGCGACGGCCACATTTTTGTTGAACGAACTCATCACCTCATCGGATCCGACCATCGTGGAACTAGGTATCATGTACGATTGGTTCTTCTTTCCAATAGTCAATCCCGATGGATATCGGTTTACTTTTGTCGGCGATAGGCTATGGCGTAAAAACCGTAAACCGTATGGACTGTGCCGTGGAGTGGATTTGAATCGTAATTTCGACAGTAACTGGGGTGGCGTGGGTTCGAGTGATGACCCGTGCAGTTACGATTTTTCTGGCAGCAAAGCTTTCTCCGAACCGGAATCGGTTGCGATTGCGGAATTCCTGCGGTCAAACGTTGAATCTGCCAGGATTAGAACATACATCGCGCTGCACTCATATTCGCAACTGCTAATGTTCCCATACGGGCACACTGAAGAGCGCGTAGTCAACTACAACGATCTGAAGTCTATCACCGATAAGGCTATAGCAGCACTAACAGCCGTGAATGGGACCGAATTTCGCGGTGGCAGTAAGTACGAAACTATCTATCCATCCAGCGGGGGGTCAATCGATTGGGCTTACCAACCCGGAGGCGTTCCAGTCTCGCTAACGTTTGAACTACGCGGACCACCCGACTCGACGGATATGTTTATTTTGCCAGCAGACCAGATTCGGCCGGTCGGTATGGAAACACTGGCCGCTTTCGTTGCGATCGTGCACGAAGCGGCTAGCCTCGGCTACTATGACAACTAACCAACGGAATGTACAAAATAAAAATATCTTCGTGCAATTTCAGTCAATCCACCAGTGCCGCGAAAGAAACGAACAAAATAGAAAAAAACCGATCGAACTTACGATGCTAATTTTATACGTGATATGATTGAGTAGTGTTTTACTTGCATGTAACGAAGTAAGTGCGTAATCTACCTACGAAATCAAGCGGCGTTCTATTCCGAAACTATGAGCGATACATGTATCGTCGAGAAAACCCTGTATCGTATCGTAAGTACGCTTCTACTACCTACAGAAAGTGCGACTCATTATTATTTTTTATTCTGTTTGGTGTGCAAACGAATAAAAGTGGTGTGAATCTTTTCTTCAAATTTTCTTCAAATTTTAATTTTCAATTTTCTCAAATTTTACTTTTTGTGGTAAACCAGACTCCTAGCATTTTAAAATTATGTAATATTCCTTTGTTCTTTATTTTGTTCAAACTACATGGGTTCATGGCTGTGAAGCGGACAGGAACATGTATTTATGGTCTGTTTAGGCGTGACAGATATCGTTCAAGATAAGGTGATCAATTACATTGTCTGTCACTCAATATTTCTGCTATTTAATCCCATGTCTCGAGACAGATGCTTTCATTGTCTTATCTTACCAAGTGTTTTATTGAACCTAAAATGGTTAAACTGGTAACACAATGTGGGATGATTAATAATAATGAGTTACTATTACTATTAAAATATTATAATGTTAGTAAATCGAACAAAATATTAATTAACAAAGCACTGTATTTTACAAAACATAATTTACTAAATTAACCGATGTTACAAATAAATACTGGGTACATTTTCATATTTTTAATTATATTGTCATCTGGCAATATTTAATTAGGTTGAGACCATTAGGCTATTTACTTTGTGAATATAATATTATAAAGAATGCAAATTCAGACTATTTAAAAAAGTTTTAAATTTTGATTTTTTCCTGGAGTATTTTTTTGTAGTTGTATTGACACCATTCCTTGAATATACAATCTGCAATTATATATTTTTTAAAAATGTTGTCCATGGTGCAATTTTTATATTTTTATAGACATTTTGAAGCAACTGTTAACAACAAAACTTAAATGGTCAAGTTCTAGTTGGCACTTCAAATGGTTGTATTTACTTCTCTTCTGGGAATTTTTCCAACAACACCGGGAATTTTTTCCAACAACACCCCTTCATCTAATTATTTTTACTGGGAAATTCTGCATGTGTGTTTAGTAAATTAAAAACCTCAAATGACTGAAGTGTTGTTACCATCGGTGATACTTTTTTTGTATTAGAAGCATGAGTGCATCGAAGGCAATGTATTTATTATGAATAAATGATAGATCCATTATTCCTGATAGCTGCTTAAATGATCTTCGAAGAAACGGCATTAATCAAAATTACGATAAAATTATATGTATTATTTGTTAATACATGTACATCCATATCCCTCATCTCGGCGTTTTTATTTGGTAACAGCATGACGTTGTATTAGATAGACTGAAAAGTAATCTTGTACGATGCGATAAAGTAACCTAACTGTATCTGCTCTGAAATTGCTCTGTATTAAATTAAATGAAATAATCTTTGACTATTTTTTATATATTTTTTGAACGATTTGCTATCTTCTTATTTGTATTTTTGTATGAATATCATCATTTGTTTGATAATTACACAATTTAATTACTATTGGTATACCTTGTTCAAATGCAGGCAAAATTTGAAATATTCAATAACTGACTTACAACATTTGCACCGAAATATTTGCTGGCAGAAGGTACGGTTTTATTAACATTATTTAATCTTTTCTATGAATCTGTTAACGGGCGAATTCAAGCCCGGTCACGTGAAGGTTGGCCTTTAAATTTCTAGTTCTCCCGCTAAACGAAAAGGTTGGGTTTCTGCCCGAAAAGGTGCTATTACGTCAGGATATTCGTTAAACCTCTCGCTAGTATTCACGGTACGTGGGAACCTATGCCGCAGAAGTGGAAC
>JXXB01002249.1:0-11297 GCA_000956275.1 Anopheles koliensis
AAGCACATTGGAAACTCTCTTTGGAGTATATAAAGATGGCTGGTAAATCGTGGAAAGTTTAGGACAAACTCCACCTCTATTTCGATGAAAGAGCAAGAGTGAGAACAATCTGATGCGCAGCATCACAAGGTGTGATTGTTTTTGGCAACTCTCTTTGGTTTTCGGGTCGATACAAACACACCGACAACCGGACGACGGCATGGATTCAACCACTTTTCAAACAAACATTTGCTGTCTGACTCGCTTAAAGCTTGTAGAAATCGAACATGCCTAAACAACCAAATCGCTTCAGATGTTTTGATTGTATACTGCACCACTTTACTAGAGTTTTCTAAAAGATTTCAACTCTCCAACTGTAACGGCCTCATGTATTCGTTAGCGAAAAGGATCGTTCCTTTATGCTGCGTAAAGTGTGATAATTTGCTTCTTTACTGTCAGACGTCCGTTTGCACAGTTCGTGAGCGCATTCCCGTCGGTGATGTTTCCGACAAAACGTATCCCGTCGTCTTGCTCGGAGAGACCAGCACTACCAACACTGCTGTACACACGGCTACCAACACCAGCTCAGCAGCCAAAGAAAGATGGAGCACTCGCCGATTGGAGGTCTTGTTGGGGATTATTAGCGTTGCTCGTTCGCTCACTCGCTCTCTGAGCAAAAGCATTATTTCTTATGCTTCACGCATGTGCTTTTCCGTCCGTCTCGCGACTCTTTGTTGTCTATCTCTTTCTTCGGTTACAATGCGAGCAATAATGTCCGACAATGGCGACGACGTGCCAGTGAGACGGTGGTGGAAGAGAAGAAGACAGTAGATGTCTTATGCTACTCTCTTTCCTGCACTGGTATGCGCTTATGTTTTATGCTCTTTAGCGATTCATGCTTTTTCTTCTCGATCGTTTTCTTCGACCATCGGGAGGGGCGTGTCGAATTATCACGCCTTTAAAAACAATTTCAACACAAACCAACGATTTTTGTGCTTTTGCTGCTGCGTGCTTCTCGCACTCAAGTTGTACTTAATTTTTCACCTTCGCATGGTGCGCTTCGGCCGAGAAGTGCCGAGAGTGTTGTAATTGGCCGTCGATCTGCCGCAAATATGTTGCTAATAAATGCTTGCTCTCGGGCTGGGGTGTGTTGCCCTTTCGGGCAGCACCTCTACACTACCGCCATTATTATGCTTTTTTTGTCCTCTGCCTCCCATCGATCATTTGGATGATATTATTTAAAGGAAATTTACGAGCCAACTCTCGCTAAGAATGAATGTATCGATTTATGAACGCGACGATCGCGTCAATCGGAAGTTAATAAATAGATACTTCCCATCGTTGAATGCATGAGTTGTATACCTGCATTACGGCGTTTGGCTTCTTTGCCGGATTTGCTGGTGTGATCGAATCTCTTAGGCCGAAATTTATATGACCAAAATACATGCGTGCACCAACGAACGAACCACCGTACGCCTTTTTGGGACTCGAGAGTATCGAACGCGTGCTCGAACGAGTGATTTATTCTAAGCAATTTACGATGCCGCTTGTCATGCGGCTTTTGTGTTTTGTCGTGGGTCGTATTGTGATCTTTATTAGAGGGCCGGCCCACAATATGTAGCGTTTGAACGTGGTGGAGAACGCGTATTTATCATTCGTACGATAAATTGTGCAAAGTCTAGCTCATGCACGACGGCGACGAACTGACCAATGAAAACGCGTCACTATACGGCGTGAGACGGCGATTTTGGGCATCCATTCCATCCCAAAAGAGGGGAGTGAGTTGGAGAATCGGTCGGACATCGTACAACAGAAGCATTTGCAGCAATTAAATGGGTTGACTATGGTTCGTACTGGACATTTTCTCCCTTCGATGGAAGGGTTTTGTGTGGTAGAGAATATCCGAATTTGGTGTTAAATTAAAAATAATCTTCTCAAACGAAATTGTAACATTGTTTCCTCACGCTTGACTCTATGCAAATCTGGTTAATTTGATTTCAACCACAACGTGCATGGGTGAAACTACACAAGCCAACACCGGCACCGAATCCTGCTAAGCACGAACTTCGAGCTCCCGGGACAACTCCGATAAGTCTCCGATGGAAACAGATGTGTGAATTATAGCGCATGAACGGCGTTATTCCGTGGACATTCCGTGCCCTCCCGACTTTCCAACCATGAACTCTGCTGGGGCCCATAAATCAGTGTGAAGTACACATGCAGGGGAAAATCCGTACAAGGGTTCGTACCGAGTTCCACAACATGAAAAGTTCGTCGAAGATGGTGCAAGCGACTGGTGAGGTTTTCGTTAGAAAATCACATGGAAAGCAAAAATATTTAGCCAACATTCTCGAAAATGTATGATTATTCCTTTCGTAAAATGGATTTAATTTTCAATTAATTCTCTTCGGCAAACATGGAGCGAAAAGTGTTTCACTTCTCTGCGTCCAATAATCCTGTGTGTTCACTCAAACAACGGTGTGTTGTTTTTTTTACCACCGTCTGCGTGATTGCGTGCCGTCGGTCACGAGGTGATTGAAAAAAGAAATATGTGAACAAAATAATTACTATCAAACACAACGCTTCGCCTGACGCCTTCCGTGCGTGGACTCACTGCCGTGCCGTTCAAGCGATCGATAGCCGATTGCGACTCGTGCAAGGACTGTTTGCGCCTTCTGCAGCAAAGGGAAACCCTTCGCCTGTTATCGGACAGCTTGGCTAATAATTGCTGCCATTTATTACTTCACCTCTGTCGGGCAGGGGAAGGGAAAGGAGGAGAGGAGGGCTAAAAGAAAAGCCACAAGCAAAGGTCCATTGTGAAAAACATTGCTTGTTTTGTGTGTCGCCGGGACGTGGGTTCCGTTGGGAAATGTGGGCTGACAACGACGGGTGCGAAGGCAAGATGTACGACCAGTTCCGGGTGCGATTTGGGCTTTGGTTAATTAAAATGTAAATGTTTCACCTCAGGCCAGAGTCATTTCTTCGCGTGAACGCGTGTGTGTATGAGTGAATGAGACGGAACGGAGCTGCAGTAAAGAAGGGACAGAAGGGTTATGCTAATAAAGAAAGAGTTGCACGGATTGTTTCTATGGAATGGAATGAAACGTTGAAATTGTTGTCCTATTTTCCGACTCATTTCACGAGGAGATTGGAGTGGAGGTGTTTCTTGATTAAATTAAACAAACTTCTGTTAGCGAAATTCATCACTAAGCATAAGCAACTAGAATAGAAGCGCATGTTCATTGCAATAACACTTTTCAACCGTATTATTGTGGCAGAAGTTTCAAGATTCAGTGAAGTTCCTCATAAAGAAGGCTCTCTTGCATCTTGTTACCTTTTCTAGGTATGGCCATACGAAACATGGTACCTCCCACTGGAATCCAGCATGACAAAGATAAAAGACACATAAGACGTGTGGCAAAACTTTTCACCAGAGAAAATGTTGCTCCAAACAATCATCTCCTTCCAAGTGGCTTTGAGGCGTGTCTGTTCAAATAGCTTGAAAGTTGCATAGGAATCCACAAAAGGAGGCGCGTAAAGTCGCTTGTGCTTGTTAGGGAAGGTACTACTGACCATATTGGACACCACCGTGGAGGACAACTTTGTCTGTTTTGTTTGTTTGTACGTCTTTTGTGCGCCGAGGTGCTGAATGCGTGAATAAATCGTAATCGTTCTTCAATGTCGGCTAAAAGGTAATTATTATCCCATCGAAGACGAAGCGTAAATGGGCTTGGACAAAGTTTCCCAACAGAAACGTGTCGTTTGAAATATTTGCCGCAAACCGACCTTTGTGGCAGCTCGATGGTGTTGTTTCTTCTCGAGATAGTTCTGCTGATGCTCTATTTTACAACCATTTTCGCGTGTCACAACAATCGTTTGTACAACATTACATTGTTTGTAATTGCTTGGTGAGAGAATTCAACGCCTGATGAATAGAACTTCCCCGTGAAATTATCCGCCATATTGATCGTCTTTCACCAGTTCCGATCCTGTCCAATTATTTCGTGCGATGCCGATAACATTCGTGACGGTTTAAATTTCCCTGGAAAGTGTTTGAAAAGTGAGTAATGTACATGAAAAACCGAAAACCGAACGGCGACGGCTGATGATGATGGCTTGAGGTGTCGGTAAGAATTAATCAAGTCGTAACGTTAGCGGTACTAAATTAACCCCAAAAACCCCGCACACTTCCCAACACCTCGCCACCAACCAACGGGAACGGCGGCTGCCCAGCGGGAGATTCTCGCCATAGAAAGAGATTAACTTCGAACATAAGTTCGGAGGAAACGAAGCAAAACGACGATGGGTGCCGACGTTGCCATCGGCGTGCCGTTTCGTTTCGTGATCATCTTTCCCTCGAGCATCCATCCACCCTTTTCGAGGAAAGCGAGCGGCACGAGTAAAGCAGAAATAAAATAATTGATTTAAACCTAATGAACAACTTAATAATAATTATCATTTCTGCTTCGAATTATGGACGGACGCAGCGTAAACATGGCAACACGAGATGGAAGAGAGGTTGTAATGCTGAGCTCATTCGAGGACGATTGAACGATCGTGTCGGTTGGAACGACGTTTGACTGTCCAACTGCTGCGCATCTTATTATCTGTGGAGAAACTTCCAAAACCTGCTAGCGTAAACCAACGTGTTGTGGCGAAGCAACGATCGAGGAAGGGATCATGATCACGACTATTCCCGTTGCCGATGTCTCTGTCCACTGATGAGACTTAATCTGAGGATGAGTAAAATCGCGGCTCTTTCTTTTCTCTTTTATGATGAACCGACCCGATGAAGGTAGACATTTATAACAGGAACCGAATGATAGCTTAAGAGCTGATGTATTTATTTCCATGTTTTGATATATGTTATTGTTGGCATTGAAGTCTCAACTTGAAGCCGCACGCACAAAAAAAAACGCTAACAATGAACGAAACAAATGTAGAAGCACAGAACGGGCGAAAGGACGCGATCGTTTTCCAACAGCGAGATGAAGAATGGAGTGGAAACGAGAGAATGAAAAACATGAGAGAAGCTCCAAACGGAAGGGGGAACCACATATGTAACGCAGTTAATAAACATCTTCATGCTCTTTTATGGAGAAGAACGATGATCATCACACCAAACCAAAGCTCCACCGGTCGTCCGAAGCCGGTCCCGCTGTTCACGTGATCCGATTCAACAAAACTATGTTTCGGTATTTTAATCTTATTGATCGTTACTGTTCCGTTCGTACCGACGATGGCCGAGCGTACAGGAAAGGAGGAGAATGGAATGGAAAGGATCAGAATTTATGAGAAACTCGTCAATAATTAACTCGCCGATTGGCGGGCCGAAAGTGAAAAACGTCCGCGTCGAACGATACGCGCGAAGAAAAGCGCAAAAAAGTTGCACAAAGGCAGTTAACGTTTTGTACTAAATTGTGTGCACATTCCCGTACCGAGCGGATTTGTTCCGTCTTATTATGGGCAGTATATTCGATAAATGATTCCGAAGGGAACGAGTGAAAAAAGGAAAAAGTGTAAGAGCTTCAACCCCGCCGTTGGATATAAGCATTTTCTTAATCTAATTTTAAGCAGCGCCATTATCGCACCTTTTTACGTTTGCACGTGTTCGCATGTTCTCAGTGCGAGATGCATTTTGCATGACCAGCATGCGTTTCCCGTGTCCTTTCCCTTTCCCTTTCCAGCTGATGTAGGACGCATTATTTTTACGGTTCGGTGCGCTTTCATCGTTGGTTGCGTTATGGTAAAATGATTAAGACATTAAGACAGAAGTAACTGATTTCCAATACACATCAGTTTGCCTCAAAATGGAGGCCATCAATGCGTACACGGAGCACCCACACCAAGCACCAGTGCGGTGATCTTGATAATGTTTCACCTCTTGCCCAAGCCGTAATTGGTGTTATGGTGGAGATCAACGTGGGACGAAGCGTAAGCGTCCTTTTCGCTCGTTAATCCTCATGATCTCTTACTTTGTCTTGCTCCCTCTTCTTCTTGAAAACTGATCGGATTGGATCAATGTTCAACTAGTGATCGTTCGTTTCAACCGCAAACAATCAATCTCCACTTATGAATCATTTTATTAGCGCGTGTGAGCTTCATCATCATTTCGGGCTGTGCTGGTGATGATTTGAGTGTTGATTGGATCACTTAAAAGCAATCGACCATTGTTTCATGTTTTTAATTATTTTGTATGTAATAATATACTTCTAATTATTAGATAAATTTAGGCAATAGCTCACGTATAAAAATAAATTTCAGTAAATTGCTTTGAAAATTAAATAATCAAATTAAGTCGTCACTAAAAGAGTAAAACAAAGCTAAGAGTTAACAAGCACGCAGGAAGAACTCCAAAAGTTGTCCAAAGTGTCTTTAATCCTTTCCGACAAACAAAAAGGCTAAGGCCGTCGCCATCGTCGGAGGGAAACAGCAAAAAAAAGTCGGTTTATAAAGAAACAAAAAATCAACGAAAACTGCACAAAACGAAACCTCCGAAACAAAAGCGCACAAGCAAGAAGCGCAGAAAATCCACTTCAGGTTGGAAAATAATTCATTTGCCGACTATTCAATTACAAAACGTGTAAATAAAGACATTTTCTCACTTCCAATTTTATGCAGGTTTCGTGAAATGTTTCTGTGTGCTCCACCCATCCCATCCCGGACTATGTAGCACGCTTTGCCATCACACCCTCTGCCCACCGCCTCCACCACCACCACCTCCGGCTCGTTCGCATTCGATTATAAACGACGTCCGTCTCCCGTCCGAAACGTGCGAGGGGCCGAGGAAGGAAGGGCCTGAAAGTTAGCCTTCCTTTGGCAGCACCGCGAAAGCGATCGCTTCTTAAAGCTCGCGGCTCGGTTGCCTTCACGTCCACCCATCCTGCCACCCCGTTCCACCCCTTAGGAAACTCCTCACGCAACGGCAAACGCGGCTCCATTTGGTGCGCCGCAAAAGCCGAGAGCCGCATGATGGCATAATAATAATCGTAATGGCGTGACGGAGTGGAGGTGCTGGTGGACTGCTTTTGAGCTGCCTTTTGTTGATGTGGATAAAGCTAATGGCGGCACGGAGCGTGGCGTTCGGTTCGTGAGGGAAAACCATGCAACAGCAAGAGCTAGAGAAAGAGAGCGAGAAAGAGAGAGAGCAGTTTTTTTTGTTGCTGTCCGGGGGGAGCCGCGAAAGGAAGCTTGTAAAAATGCCAACAAACACAACGACTAAATTTTATGCTCTTTTTCGGCCTCTGAAATGTACGTTCCTCTCCAAGGCAAGCGTGCAGCTGAGGAGTTTTCCTTCTCGTTTTGCTTCTACGCCATATCCTTCGGCGAACAAGAAGCAAGTGCTGCTCCTTTCGCGGTCCGATCGCGGCGAGAAGCCGTCGGGAATGAAGTCGTTTTCGACCGACATCGGTTGAAATTAATGAAGCTCCCCAGCGTCGAGATGTGCTTTAGGATACGCAGAGAAGCAGAGAACACAGACGGCTAACCATACAGTTTTGTGAGTAGCAAAGGTTGCTTTGATCGAAGACGGCGTGGATGAAAATACAGTGCGTGCTAATTGGAGAGGATTGAAATTTTATTTGAAAATTAATTCCAAACAAAATATTTCAAAACGAACGAAAACGTGCATCTATTGATTATCAAACTAAGTAAATAATAGATACTTTAACAACAGCTCCAATGACACGAACTCACAAACAGGAGTTTAATGGTACAAAAGCGTAGTTAAATAATTGAAATAATTGCATCACTTCGGTTGAAACCTACTGTTTTTAGATTTGTTCACCTTTTTGCCGTTTCCCTTTTTGTGCATTCATTGCTGTTGTATGTCGCACCTACCGACAAATTGGTCTCCTTTAGTTCCCCTGCACGCGGATGGGACCGTGTTTTGCGGGGTCGCAGAAGAAGCAAGGACGGACCCCAAGCAGCTCCTTCAGCTCTTGCCCTCCCCGAAGCCCTTAAAACACCGAAATGCACCGAGCTCAGTCGTCGGCACGAAAGCTTATAATTGATGCCCAAACAGACTCGACTCTTAACCACCGTAAGCAGCCCCAATCCTCGACAGCGGTTGGAACCGGTACCAGAAAGACCAGGCACAACGCCGCCGACACGCCGACTGCGAAAGTCGACGCAGCAGCAACGCATATGTGCCGAACCGAGATGCGCGCCCTGGGGCCATAAATTGTGAGGAGATAATAAGAACGAACGTTAAAAGGATAGTAAAACCGAAAATTGAAAACAACAGAAATAATTTCAACATAATTTACCGCTCAACCGACGGATGGATGGACATTAAGATGGGCTTTTTTTGGGGTGGTGGGGGGAGGAAACCGAACGGTTTTTGGCGAGCCGATCTGCTTGTTTGAAGTTTGTGCAAGTTTGGTTGAAGATTATTCGCTGGCAGTGCAAGTTGTGCATAACGAGAATGGGTCAGCGGAACGAACGAACGGGTCAAAGACGATTATCGTTTTACAAGTTTAAGCCCAGAGCTGGTTTGGCTCATTACTTACGCCAAATAGCTCTATTAGTTGTTATTTAGAATAATCTCTCGTACTGCAAACAAACTATGTCCAGCGCGAGATTAGAATGCGGTTATTCGAATATCTTTGTAAAAGAGATAAAAATGTTGCAGAACAGTCGGTCGTGCATAATTTTTCCTGAATATTCGCATGATGTTTGGGTTTCAGTTTTAAACTAGTACGGCCAACAATTAAATCAATTGGAGCCGTTTCAGATTTTCTGTTGGTTCAATCAGCATTAGACTAACAATTTGTGGTGACAGAAGGACGTCTAAGCATTGGCAAAAGGAAACTTTTTCAAGCTTAATATGATTTGCAAATTCAATCTTTTCTGGTTTCCTTTACCGTCCCTATTTACTTACAACGATGAGAAAACTTTACTCTTGATTGCGGGTTTGGTCCCAAACAGCAATAACGAAACTTTAAACCACAAACAATTTGATTGGTCATTTGAGTTCGACCACTTTACGAAATAAAAACTCACAACAACGTGCGGACCATCTCAGGACTGAGTTCTGCGATATGATTGTGAAATCAAAAAGTTGAGAACTAAAACGACTAAGGAATACAATTTGGTCGAGGGGAGCAAAGCCAACAGCCCGAACGGTTTGGTGAAACAATCCAATTTGGCATCCAATTAATCTACATTTTCATATGCAATCTTTTTCTTTCATCTTTCGTCGTATCCGATTGATATAAGTAGTGATGTGGAATGTTTCAACTTTAGACTTTGTTGTGAGTTTGAGTCTTGAGGGAAATATAGAAACCATCTTCTGCAGAAATGCACAGACAAAGTGAAGAAAAATCTTATATAAATAAATTTTCAAGAAGACTTTTCTATTCGTTAGCATGGATGTTACGCTCAAAGATATTCTTAACCGAAAGAAGCCAGCCGAGAAGCAAAGAGCAAACCCTTTTTTCCCTTTACAATTGACCACTTTACCGGTTGATATTTCATTCCCAAGTGTTTTCTTTGCGGTACCAGAAGTGAAGAAGCAAAACGAGGGCAAACCTCAAAGATCCGAATCCAATTGTAATTGAATGGGCACGGAAACGCTGATCCTGGTTGGGATTATTTATGAGATTCTCCGGTTCAGAGGGCCACGGCCGAATGGGAATCGTGTAAGGGTTGGTTGGTTGGCAAAGATAACGATAACTTATGGTGATGTAACCCCTTTTTTGGTGGTGGAAAGGGTTCGGTCTTGTTACACTTGCACCTGTCACAGTTATCGAAGCGAATTGCAGGACAGCTTATTGGAATTTGTGATTGAATTAGATATGGTTTTGGTGGAGAGCTGGTAGGAAAATTCCTGAAATATTGTCGTACAAGATACATATTTTTTAACATATAATATAATATTTTCCTTTTTTCTCCACATCGTTGCAGTGGTTTTGATACCACCTATTTGGTTCGACCTGAACGTCTAAGCCCTTCGATCGATGCGTCCTAAACGTTCTTATTGTCACCGATATTTACACATTGGTTTTTCCGGAAAGAATAGCTTCGTTTGCAAAACATCCAAACCCTGCTTGGTATTCCAATTGATACCAATCGTAAATGGTGGCGATCTGTATTTAAATTCTGTACCTTTGTCGAAGCCAACCATTGGAGCAAACGTAGGCAAGAACACAAAGATCTCATCCTACTTGTATCACATAAATTTAATCCCACACTCTCCGACCGCCCCACCACACATTCACCACTAGGTAATAACACAAACTTTGTCTTTCTCACAAGGTGCTTGGGTGTGTGAGTGAGTGAGTGCACTACACAGCGAAATGGCCGGACACCTTTCGCATTTCGTCTTGCCAAATTCACGCCAAACGACTGAGATTTTATTTTCTCTCGCATCGCAGTCCAAATAGCTCGGTTAAGATCCTCCCTACAATTGCCACCCTCACCACATCGGGGTGAAACCGGAGGGTGGTTGGGATATGGGGAGGTGAAACTTTGCTTGCTAACACCCATAAAATACTCGCAAAATAAGCCAATTCGTATTCCGGAAGCACTCGCCGGCCCTACTGCCCTATGAGGTTAACGCGCCAAGGGATTTCTTGTGGTTTCTTTTCTTGCCTAACCCCATCGACAATGGGATCTTTATACGAAGTGCTTCCTGCTACAAACCCCACCGATGTCGATTCCCACTGGCCCGTTTTCACGCATGGCAGCTACGGAGCCACGAAGCGTGTGTTTGTTTATGTTAGGGATCGCTTTCCATTCGCTTTCCATTCGGTTTAGACACGGCTTATTAGACAAATGTGTATCGAATTGGATTTGAATCAGCACAATCATCAACCCTCGGAAGGTATTTTTCCTCTTATTGGACGGTGGGTTCGTATGGATAAGATGCGGTTATCCTCGATGGTGAGTACGCAAACAGGACGAATGGGCATATGTTGACGAACCCTAGGCTGATTTCTTGCCTTCAAAAAGAAGCTACAAGGGTCGCTGCGACAAAAATCAGTATGATTGAAACACTGACGAATCGGTTTGCAATTCTTGCTGAGCTAGCATTGCTGTTACTCCTAAAATTCTAAATAAAAAACAACATTGCACCGACTACTTTGATGAAATGGAAGTAATACAGTTGTCTCGACCAGGAAATGTGAAAAGTTTCAAAATAAAATAAATTAAAATTAAATCACTTCCTCTCTTTCGTTCAATTAAAACCACACATCGCCTGCTTTCGATCGGAGCGAAGAAAGTTTTTCGGTTGTCTCCGAAAGATGATGAGCCAAACAGATAAATATGTGCCGCATTTAAACTCACCAAACCCCACAATAGTTTGTGTGTGTGTG
>JXXB01002348.1:0-11732 GCA_000956275.1 Anopheles koliensis
CTCCTCCTATCTGCTGCTGCTGCTGCTGCTGGTCCTGACCAGGGGGATGATGCCTCCGACTCCATCCCAGCGCGTACTTTCTCTCGCCCTGTCTGCTGCTGTTGAAACGGCAAGCGCGCCCTGTAGCTGGTCATACCGATGACGACAATGATAATGTGGATACCGCCGCGCGATGACGACCGTTGCTTATTGTTCTGCCCTGCCGGCGAACACGTACGATCGTTTTTGGACCGGAGGTTACTGCTGCTGCTGCGCTGTTGTTGTTGGTGATGGTTGTTGTTGCTGTTACTGTTGTTGTTGTTAATGCGCCGGCGCTGATGGTGCTGGTTGCTGATGTTGTTCTGCTGTCGTCGGCTGCTGCTGCAGTTTTCGTACGCTTCGCCGCCGTCACCGCCGCACGTGTAGTTGTTGTAATAGTAGTAGGTGTAGTAGTTCTTTATCTTATGCAATGTCGCGTCGTTCTCGTCTCGAACGCATCACATAGCATACTTTCGTGTCCACTCCCGGGCAAGTTCATTGTATTTTTCCCGATCGGTTTTGTATATTCTGGCGATCTCCGGCACCAGCGGATCGTCGGGATTGGGATCACACAAAAGAGAGCAAATCGAAAGCAATACTGCGCGCGCAAACGAGTGGGAAGAGAAGAGGTTAAGTTTGGCTTTAGTATTCGATAGCACGAAGATTGCGTCCTCTCCCCTCCGGGAAGGAGCGGGAAGACGTGTAACTTACCCTTCGAAATCGTCAGGGCGGGAGACCATTGAGATCTTAAGATGTCCAGACAGATTGACCCGTTGCTGTTAATATTTGGGTGGTATATGCGTGTTGTAAAAGCCACTTTCGGTGGTTTGAACGGGTAGTCTGTCGGGAAATGTATGGTTAAGAAGAACACGCCGCCCTGGTACGGACTGTCTGGCTGCAAAGAGGATCCAACGGCAGGAGAAATGAAAAAAAGGTTACAGATGAATGTTCTGCCATAACTTGTTACTTTCAAAATCGCTACTCTGTTGAAATCGAATCCAAAAAGGCATCAAAAATATAGAATAAAAATCCAGGCACCAAAAATATAGAATCCAAATTTAGATCCCCAGTTCTAAATATAAAATAAAATAAAAGTATGTCTATTGATATTGAATTTAAAAAAAAGAAAGCTAAAACGTAATCATACTTTCAAACTAGCAGGAGGAAAAAGAAAAACAGTGCGTGGCTATTGTCGCTGCAGCCACAGGCATCGGTGGATCGCAATCGATCTTGACTTCGCGATCCGTATATCGATCGATTCCTATAAATAGTCGCCTGTTACGGCGCGAACATGCCTCTCTGGCGTGCAAAATCAGAAAACCTTTCTCCCTCTCCTTGTCACCCGGAAGTGGCAAAAGTAAACGGGCGTCGAAAATAAACCGCAGCCGCTTTGGCTGTTGCCGCGTTCGAAAGCCTTTTTTTGCCACGGACTCTCGGCGGCATCGATTCGATTCTGGGACGAAACCCCACACCACGCGCGTTACTTACCGGACCCATGATCGTTGCCTGCCAGTGAAACACTAGAATAAGCATAGAAAGAAGGTAAAGAAATTAATCATTATGTTACTTGTTTAACAATTAGGTGTCGAAGCGTTCGGTTTTTTGTGCCCGTGTGTCCGTGAAGGAATTTATATAACCTTATCTGGTTCGATATCAAACAGTCGGGAGCGAAGGAAGGAAAGAATTCTTGTCTCTCGCTCTTCACACGTTGATGCTAATTATACAATCAAGCAAAATTAACCTCTCTTTACGTTTCCATTTCTAACAGCAGCTGTTTACAACTCAAACCGCGAGGTAGAAGCGTAGAACTCTTACCCGTATGATTCGCACGTGATTCTGAATTTTAACAGTTAATTTTCAATTAAAATACAATTGATTTTTTTTAACATTCAAATTCAAGTGTAAACATAAAAAAATATTTACTATACAAAAACACGCCCCAATTTTGGTCCCTATCGCGACTCGGTCGCCTTCCATTCTTTCGATCACAAAAAAATATGCCCCACCGCCGTTGTTTGGGGATTAGGTCAGGGACGTTTCAGTGTACGCCACCGGACCGTGTGCGAGAAAGAGAGTGGCGGTCCCGAGCAGGTGACACTCCTTTTTCTACCGTCTACTCGCGTCTTGCGCGCAGACGCATCCGTTTCGCTCTAGCCAAACAAAAAAAAATAAAATAAAAATCAACATGGCAAGAAAATAGTACACACTAACGCTGTTTCTCCCGCTGCTGGAGAGCGCTTGATGGAGAGGAAATGGGGAGGAGAAGCTCCCCCGAACACCTGCAGAACGACACGTGCTACCATCATCCATTTACGGAATATTATCTATGCTTGGTGTTCCTTTCTGACACTACGCGACGAGCAAGTAAGAGATAATAAAGTGTTTGTTTGGGAGCGCATTAAAAAAATTTGCAAGAATATCTTTAGAAATATTCATTTTCACTGGTTGCAGTGTTTTTGGAAACAGTATCTGTCTGTTCACTATTAAAATATTCATTTATGAAGTGATTTTATGCTGAAGGAGACATTATCACACCATCAGATTAGCAAGCCACATTTTCTGCTCTAAATGATCGCTCCGCAACTACTTCACAGCCCCATTGCTCTCGAAAAGAACCATGTGGGGAGGGGGAAATGTGGTTTTTCTTACACAATACATTATGTTTTGATTCACACGCACTCACACACGGACACGCAGAGAGAATCGTTATCAACCTCGTATGCATCACCATTCGAGCTGCGGTTTAAAAGCGCCTCTAAGCGCACCGCAGCAATCGAGCGATAAGATAAAGGCACGAGGCCCGTTCCGCACCACGTATCAAAGCCACGAGGCTGCGGAATTAGCTGAATCGTTGGAATTAGTAGCCGGGCAAGCACCAATCGGTCGCTACGAAAACGGTTTCCGTTTGGCCAAAGAAACCGCGCCGTGTGTCGTTCCTTTCTCCTCCCGGGCGATGCACAACACCCGAACGCGACGACCCTATTTCGTCCGTGTGAAAAACTCCCTCTCATCTGCACAGAACTACTTACAGTCGTCGCCGACTGGACCGGCTGAACATTGTGCTGGTGGGTCTCTCCCCAAGTCTTGTAATTCCTGAAAAAAAGAGAAGAGAATACGGCAAATATTAAACTCAGCTTCGGTACGTGCGCGGTGATATGTTTCCCTTTCAGACCGGAAGATGTGTTTCGACGGTTTGGAGGGGAATGTGGGATGGAAACTGTCTATTTGGAGGTTTTCTGTATGAGCCGCGCCATCGCAGGATCGACGGACAGATGGACAGCGGCTCTATGTGCGCCCACATGTTGTGTCATGAACGAAAAACCCCTACGTCAACGGTGCAGAGAGGGAAATGACGATGAAAATGCGGTGGGGAGACTAGCTCTAAAAATAAAATATTCTTGCGTGCGTGCGAAACCTAACATACGCGCGTACAATGCACACACACACAGGCACGCCCGGTCACAGACAGGTAAGAAAACTATTTTTTTTGTTTTTCCGCTACCGGCTAATACGACCCGGAAACGAAGAAATTACACCGAACCGCGGTTGGTTTGGCGAGCAGCGCGGGATGCTGAGGGATTGATGCCCAAAGCGCAACAAATTGATGATAATTTAATTAAAATCAAGCTAATTTATCTGTTTATTTTTGTTGCTCGCTTCGCTCTGGAAAGCGGAAAAAGAAGTAAAATAAAAAAAAACGAGAGGAAAAAAGACCCGGTGCGTGTTCGAACGACATTCGCACGCTGCACATTTCGTTTCCGGTTGCGAACGCGGTGTCTAATTGTGATGAATGCGGCGCTTAGGGTGAAATATGTCTGGTGATCTCACGATGAGTGCTCTTTTGTTTGCAAAGGTCGCATCTTTTCGGTCGGTGATGACACAGCTCGACTAGGGCGAGAATAGCTAAGCTAAGAATGTTCGGTTTGAAAATAAATTTCTTCCAATTCAGCAAATTTTTGTCTCGAGCATTTCCGATCGCTCGCTAGGCAAAGCGCGCATAAAAACACGGTAGCAACCAGGCACCGGAAGCAAGCTCCGAGAGCAATGCAATGCAATGCAATGCGACACACAAACACACACCCACACCCTCGTGCGAACACGGAAGGAAAACAAACTGCAATGCCACACAGATGCAGATTTAAAATTATCTCTCTCCTGCTCGCTTCGGGGGGAGGGGGTGAGGCGTTCGATGCCGGGACGTGGCAAGGGCAGGCGGAGATAAAGGGTAGCGATTCGGGGTTGAAGGGCGTATCAGAAATGAGGCACGAGAAGCGAGCGACAAAAAAAAGGGGCAAATTTTCTCTTCTTTCCCTGACGATGCTTTCCCCCCGGGGCTCGTCTCGCTTTCTTCTTGCACTAATTTACACTCTGACCCTCTCTTCCCAACCCTCGCAATCGCATTCATGTTTAGGCACGCTCGTGTTTAGTGGGCCCTCTCGACAACCATCTTATCATTGCACCCTTGCGCGAAAGGCGAGCAAAAAATGAGTCACACGTTCACTTGACCGTGGAGGAAGGCGACGGACGCATCGCAACAAACGATCGCGACCCTAAAGGGCGACACTTGCGGTCGCGGTGTACGACAGAGCATGAAAAAGGTATTAAAAGCACACGAAATACGCCCTTTGTCTCGGGTCGAAGCGGAAGCCAGCTTTGCGTGTGTTGCTATGGTAGGCATGTGTGTGTAGGAAGCTACAATGGTTCATGGAGCGCTTCTCAACACGTACGATGTTACGATGCTAAAATCCTCATGCTTACACCACCCCTCAGTCTGGCAATTCCGGTCGCAGTGACTAAGAGTTCACCGTGAGCGCGTAAAAAAGTAAGCCTAAATCGCTTTCCCGCACGACTTTTCCAGCCCATTGTGATCTTTCGCTTTCTTTCTCGCGCTGCTGGTGGAAAAGCAGCGTACTTTACGTGAAATTAGGCCGTGCCGGCAGGAGGCGACGCAACCACATCTTGTCTCGCGGGCACACAACGAGAGCAATGCGTTTTCATTTCTGATTGCAAGCGAACTTATGCATTCCAGATGTTTGTCGCGCATTCTTCCTGCGCTCTCTGTCCCTCTCTCTCTCACTCTCCCCAGTGTCTAGACAATTATATGCAGGTGATCGTGCGATCGCTTTTCCAACCGACAGCAGCCGTTTCGGTCGCTCCCCGTTCCTTGCGTTCTACATACCCTTCAGTGATGTTTACGGTACAGAAAAATAAATGCTTTCGCTGCACAATTCGGTGCAGAAAACAACAGTGACGATGTTTTTTTTCGCTACGTCAAATAAACACACCGGTCCGCACCGCGCGAGCGTTTCATGCAGCAAACGAAACAAAAACATCCCGAGACGGGTATCGTGATTTATAAATAAAGAGAGAATTTGAGAGAAAAAGGTGCAGCTTCTCCCCCGTGCAAGGCAAAGGAAGCACCCGACTTGTGTATGACAAATAAATACAGTCCAAAAGGGCTTTGTGGTTCGCGATCTGCTAGCGATAATTCCACCAAGTCGGATGACGGTTTTTATGCGCTTCTTTGGCTGCAGAATCGTTAAGCTAAATGTATTCAACCTGGGCCTGCTTGAACTATTTCTCCACCACTACATTTGGATCGTTACTGCGGAACAATCGCTCCGGCAGCAATCTAACATACACACATATAAAAGCTGTGCCTTTTATCAGTGCATTCATCATTTAGTAAGCATAATGGGAAACCTCATACGGGTTTTTGTGCCTGGCGACGAAAAGAAAACTGGGAACCCTGAACTAACGAGTAGAAAGCAGAAAAAACAACCTCTAAAATGTGTAGCTGGTCTTTTCTCCACAACGCATACCCCACGCACAGTACGTACCTTATTAATTCGTTTTAATGCCATTTTGCTTGCTCAAGTGTACACACTTGCACTTGCCGGTGGACACACACACACGCACGGAGGGGGGACAACACACGCGGCACACTTCCGCGAGAATTTCACCGGTGTTGTACAGCAGCTGGCAATACGATCGCGCTCTCTGGGTTCGCGGTGTCGGGGTTGTGGTTTGATTGACGAAACGGGCGGGCGCCGCGCCGGGAAGCAGGACCAGGACGAAAGAACGGAACGTGGAAAGAAGCGTTAAAAATCGGTGCCGGAAGGTTTGATTGGTGGGGTTTTTCACTCGATCGGCGTCCGACTCGGGGAGGTTGGGTGTCACGAGTCGCTGCTGCCCCACCCAGACGTATAACTACCTCCTCTCGCTCACGTTGCGCGCCCTTTTCGCGGCGAACGGCCAAATGCAAACACCGAATACTCTCGTGCAGGCGAGTTGTGGCGGGGGCGGGATGGGGGGGAACAAAACCAAATCCTCACGCTCTCTTTCCCTCAAAACACACAACAAATAAACGGGACGAATTAACACACTTCAATGCAAAAAGGTCACTGGTGTTGCATTCGATTGGCGGCAGGGGAGGGAGGGGCAGCATCCACATCAGATTCGGCATCGGTGTGTCATCGTCATCATTTTTTTTTTTTGTTATCGCATCCAGTGTAAAAGGTTCATTGGCAGGTTGGGCCGTTGGCAGGCGTTGAATGTTGTTTCGTTGGCCGTAAAGTAAATGAAAAGAGACAAAATTGGGAGAGAAATAAAAACAGAAAAATACATTAGTGATTGGTACAGCAGGTGAGAAAACGCGATACCGCCGGTCCGTTGCACAACACAATCGAGAAAAGCACATGCATTTCTAGCGTTTTAGTTGAGGCGAGCGATGCAGAAATCCGTCCACCCATATCCTCCGGCCGTGCCGGGGAAAACCGACCGCCAACATAACCGCTCCCCTAGTACCCTCTTTCCCCTCGCCCAGCCGTCACCGCAAACGCGAAACATAACCTCAAAGCGCCCCGCTCCCCGGTTTCCCGGCACAAATTCGGGGTTTTCTGGTGTTTCCTCACGCCTACTTCGCTGTATGAAACGGCCATCCGCGATAGCCCACCTTGGACGTGCGTACGTGGAGCCGTGTTTCACATTTTTTCTAAACAAAATTTCTTCCAAATAACACGCTCCTTCCTCCCGTGCCCAGCGCGTCGGGAACTGTTTTTTTTCTTTTTTGCCCTACCGAACACTTTTGTCATGAGGCCACTACCACTACCACTACTACCGCCGCGTAGTGCGACACCAAAAGGCGTGTGCGTGCGCGCGTGTGTGTGTGTGTGGGCTGTTTTCCACTAGGCCATCCCCACAGCCCGGAAAGCAAGCTTGGCTGCTGAGCGTGAGTGAATGTGTGCGTGTGTGTGTGTTTGAATCGACGGTTTGATGAATTTTCTCATTCGATTTTCACACCGTGTGCGTGTGCGTGTACATGTGTGTGTGCGCGTGCCATACTGCTGGCGGCGAGAATTGGACAGGAAGAGCTTCCCCCCTCCTGTGTGTCTGTGTGTGTGTGTGTTTGTGCGTGAGTCGCCAAAAATGTGATGAACGAAAACTAGATTCGCAAAGCTATTGCGGCAACCACACAGAGTTTTCTCCGAACCGAAGAACTCGCTCGCGCGCACACACACACATGATCTCCATTTGCATAAGGGTGCGCGCTTGTCTGCGCGCGTGTGTGTTTGTGTGTGAGCGGGAGAGGAAGAGTGTGTGTGCGTACGTAAAGGGGAAACAATTGTAGTTAGGGAAAATGGAATTTCATGAAAATAAGAAAAGGCTACCGAAGAGCAGCAACAGTAGTAGCAACAACATCGAAAAAGTCACTATGGCACACACACACATGCACACACACACTGCGAGGCACTTTGCTGGCGTTTGTTCGGCTAGAAACTTCTTCCTCTTCTTCGGTCGTGCACAAAAAACTCGTCAACCGAAAAACCCACGGGGACAGAAAAACGGAAAAATCTCACACGGCAGAGCAATCGGCGCGACCGAAAGCGATTTTATTCCGCGTTGCAGGGCAGGGGAGCCCTTGCTTCGCATCGTCTGCCGCTGGTGTGTGTCAGGCTTGCGAAGCAGAAAGCAGAAGGCTCTGGCTACTTTCCTAGTGTACGTCGTTGCCGCCATCATCGTTCTCTGTGCGTTTTTTTTTTTTTTGCTTTTTTTGACAGTTCGGGGCGGCTGACCAGAAACACAAAAAGCGATTCGCTATTCGCCTGGCCGAACCAGACGGTTTTGATCGAACAACCCCGTGGCTTGCTCGCTTCTTCTTCACGCTGTTGCAAAACCGTGACACGACGAGCCCCGGGAGTTGCAGATGCACTCGATTCCGATACTCTTTTTTTTTTCTCGATATTTCCTCTGACACCTCCAGCAGCAGCAGCAGCCGCATCCAGCTCGCTGTGGGGTAGGAAAATTCTGCCAACTGACACACGCACGCACACGCACGCACGGACACGGATTATTACGAGAACAAAATCGGTTATTCCTTCCTGTGCGAACTACGGTCCGATTAGACGAGTGGGGGGTTGGTGAAGGGACAAATGAAGGCACACACCGTTCACGAAAATTCGCCTTCACCGTGACACTAACGATGCGGGAAAAGGGGAGAGAAAAATGTGAGACACACGGGCGCGCACACACACACACGCGCGCCACCCGTGCTCGGTAAGGCTTTTGCAGGTTTTGCAGGTTATATTGCTGCCCCAGTCCCGCACCAAAAAGGCAAATCGCTAATCGTTCCCTCTTAATCGGTTTGCTACTAGCGACGGCGGAAAGCACACAGTAGAGAAAAAAACACTCACAAACAGAAAAAATCACAAAGTTTCCGTGTGCACTCGAACTACACCGCTGGCCTTACTATTCTTCTGCGCTCAACAATCGTACTGAACGTCTCGCAAGAGATTATCAAGATGGCTGCGGTTCACCCGATGGCGACGACGACGATGACTGGGCTTGAATAGGGCAAAAGCGCACCCATACACGCACGGCACGGGCCAGGACGCACCTAGGAGAGAGCGAGAGCGCTAGCGCTGGCCCGTCGTGTACGGTTGAGACCGAGCTAGTGCGAGTGCGAATGCGCGCGCGCACTCACACACGCAACCAGCGGCGAAAGAGGGACAGAGCGCGAGAGATTGTCGTCAAGACCGACAGCACCACTACCACCGCAAGACAGCCGACACACGGCGAGCAGCTGCTCGAATGCTTTTCGCAAAAAAAAAAGTCGACGAAAAAGCACGGCTCTAAGCAAGCAGTTTTCGCTTCTGCCGTGCGTCGGTGCCTGTGTTGGTGCGCTCCTGTCCGCTGGCTGGCCATGGAATAAAATAGCGCGTATCACACGCACACATGCACACCAGCGCACTGCAGGCTCGCGAAACGGGTTCGAGCACGGCATCCATAGGCACCACAGAACGAGACGGCGATATCTCGCACACGCAAGAACCGTCAAACGCGAAGGGGGCCCGTAAACACACATACACATCGATATACGGTGCGAAAGTTTTCAAAACGTCAAAACCTCTATTCTTTGCTGCGTATCATAGCACCCTTTGTTTCCTGTCTCGTCCTACCGTACAATCTTTTCCCAGTGCAACCAAAAGGCCGATTCTTTTGTTTAATACCCGCGAAAGGTCTTTCGAACTGATTAGTTGCTGCAAGAATTTTTGAGGGACAATTATCTTTTACTAACTAGGAGGAGGCGATGCATCCATTTCTTGATAATTCAGAAAACCGGTACTTCCTACCGGAATTCCTTCTCGGTCGGTGAAAACGAACACTCTCCTATGACACTTTTGATTTGAGAAATGTTTTTGACGTAACGGACGAGTTAAATAATGCCGTTGAGTGAGTTGTAGATTTGTAGAATATTTTAATACAAATAATTTTGATTTACGAAACTATCCATGCAAACGGATTTTGGTTTGTCCAATTACGAGTATTCGCATCACCCTGGCACTGAAAGAATGATTCCTTCATGTTTGGAATGCTATTTCATTAGTCACCAATCTTTAGATAAATCTGTATAAAATTACTAACATTTTCTTCGCCCAATAATGATCACGGTAAAGAGAGGTCCATACCTAGGTATACCTGATTTGCACAAGATGACTAATCACAGTTGATCGATCCCAGCCGAATGGCTTCATATGATTTGTAATCGATGGATTCCTAGCGTGTCAAAGTGACCGCCACTTGAGTAGGATAATTCTTTTGTCGTCGCTTGCATGAGCTAATGAACACTTGCCTGCTTCGAACGCGAAGAAACGTTGGAAATTAACAAAAAAAAAAAGGGCTGCCATACCCAGAGAAGTTCTTTGCGCACACATACACACTAAGGCAAGCCTCGTCGCCGCCTTCTTCTGCTCAATAGTTCGACGGGGAGAAAGTGTGACGCGTGCGACGATTTACACTAAATACGGCAAACGAAAATGAGCAACTTCGCTGGAGCAAACGCCCATGGTGGCTGGGAGGCACTCTTTGCCCATTTCTCTGCTCTGTGACTAATAAAAGGGTGATTGATGGATGCATATGCACCTTGTAATCGATATAGAAAAAAAAACAATAAGATAGCACAGGAAGTGCATGTTCTAGAAGATGATCTCCACACATACGCCAATGCTACCTTTAGTGCTTCCGGGTTGTGGTAGGCGAAGGAGAAGAGGGGTGGTTAAGAGTGAGGGAGAGAGCGGGAAAGACATACAGAAAAAACTAGGTTGCGCGAATACTGAATCGAATCGCAACAAAAAAAAGAAAGCAAGTCAAGGTAAACACGTTTCACCGCGGATCTTGGAATGGAGAATATGAAGTTCGTTTTCGGAAAAATATGAACATGGCCATACACGCAGCCACATTCGTACGCGGCTGCAAAAAGCGCCTCGGAACTCTCGTGCCGAGTTTGCGGTTGTCACTACCGGGCAAAGGATCCGAGCTGCTGATGGAAGATGCTCGCAAGTGTTCCAAAACGTACGGGATGCGAAATCATCCATCGTAGCAGCCAGCCAGCTGGCAAAATTGATAGACGACATGACGTGACGTTACCAGCCACCATTGGTGTTCGAGAGCGTAAAAAAGAAGCTTTCGTAAGCGGGTTGACACGAGACACGAACGGGAGAGAAAAAGATGATTCCGGTGGCGGAACGAACGCTCAGTAGAAGGCACCCTTGATTCGCACGGGTTCACGAACACCACGGCGGTTCCGCACGTACATATGCACAGGTCGAAATCCGGTCGCAGAGCGCGCGCGAGCAAGAGAGTTCGAACGGGAGAGCGAGAGAAAAACTCTCGTGCGGTTGAGGCCGTATGAAAAATTTTACCAATCTTCGCGTTCACTTACGACGAAAGAAAAGAGAAGAAAAAAAAATCCTCCGGACCGGATATTCTTCACTCGAATCGCTAACTTTTCCCTACACGGAGCACACGTGGAAAATTGCACAACTAATGACGGCACGGTTGATGTCGCACCCGCTGTCGGATCGCGGGGGGGTGTCTTTACGCGAGGTTTTTGGTAATAAAATTGGTAAAAGTGTAAGATAATTGCAAATATACCTTCAATGTAATGCACTGCCTTTCCGTAATGAGATCATCACCCACTTCGCGAACTGTTCGGCACGTTTCTGCGTTCGCAAATAGTGATGGGCCCGGGGTGAGAGAGGATCCTATCCGTTCTTCCGATCCGATTAGGATCGTTTTAATCCGATCTGGTGAAATATTGATTAATTTGCTCGTTATTTTCCGTTTTCATGCTAGTTGCACTTTAAAGGAGTGCTGTCTTAATTATCATTAGACTAATATATTTGTAATATATTTTCAATCAATCCTTGCACTAG
>JXXB01002384.1:0-11520 GCA_000956275.1 Anopheles koliensis
TCTTGGACTGCAAAGAATATTTTTGGGCAATCGCTCGCAAATAACAAATATATTCAGTGCAATCTATACAGAGATTACAAGGAGGTTACAAGGTTTCGGTGGCATGAAAGCGGATAGAATTTCATAATGTTCATGAACACATTCTATATTTTATTCAACATATATTATTAATGTTATTTATTTGTTCTGTTACATCTATCGATGCTTCACACTAGTTCTTCGGCTTATCGCCATGTCGCTCAACGCACGATGCTTTTCCTTTCTTATCGTACACACAACTTGTCGTGCTCCATCCTTGGTTGCCCTTGAACTGCGACGGATCTGAACAAAATTTGTATTTTTCTTAAGTTCGTAAACACTGCTACTCTGTCGCTCCAGCATTGGTTTGATGCTTACCTGGTAGATCGGAAAAGAAACGGTTTCCTATACCTCCTCCACTTCTCTCCATATTACCTTGCCCAAAGTTTGGAAACTGCACCCCTTGTGGTTGGCCAATGTTTTGCATTTGTTTCGAAAAATCAGGGAATGTAGGAAAACCATAATTCACATTTTCGTACTGCGATCTACGGATGCGTAACAAACTATCTAGCAACGGGCCGTTCTTCGATTGATGATCTGCGTGGAATGAGATCAGCATGATTTATTCATCACACATACGATGTTTTTGCATACCTTGGGTAGCTGCAGCAATAGCTAAACAACTGGCACAAACCAGTGTCAATAAGAACGCGCACTTCATGACTCGAATGCCAAATAAACTGTGCCGCACAAATCCCGAAAACTCACTGGTACGTGTGCATGGAACCAAACTCGTACGAACTGTATATATGGTTTTCACTTTGACCTAATGTGTGTTGTTGATGTTGGAAATACCAACCAATGTTGTGGATGGTGCTGAACGGTTGGTTCTTTATCAGCAGTTCAACGTGCACCAAAAATGTCCGTGTGTCTTTTGCCTGTCTTTCGCTTTTGAGTATGAACTCTAGCATAAGACGCGTTTTGGTAAACCTATCTTGTAATACATTTTTTGTTAGGCAGGAAGGTTAATTCGCTTCTTTATCATTCTTTCCGTATGTGCAATGGTGTTCTAGTCAGTTGACTGAGAATACGAATTGAACCTAAAACTGATGCGGAAGCTGATGCGTAACGAAACTGGATGCATGAATTCCAATTTGGAGATCATGATCAAAATACGATAGATCATAGATCTGAGAACTATCCTCGAAGCATGTGATGTTAGATGTCAAAAGAAAGTAACAAAATTGTTTTCTCACGTGTGCAAAATATTGGATTGCAATACTGAACCCGATACCAAGATAAAGTTTAAGGGTTGAACCGGAGAGAACGATAAGCAAGTATCAATATGTGCCAAAAACAGTTATGCTAATATGTACGCGTTGTACCTGAAAATGAACGGATTTCGTTCATACCGTAAAGCAAACAGAGGAATGGAAAAGATTATCGCATGGTGCACTTCTTCACTACGGTTTCTCTATCAGTGTGAGTGAGAGAATTCTGCTTTCTGCTCTGGCCAACCTTTAACATATGGGCATAACATCAGGGAACCCCATCATAAGAGAATGGAGTAACATGTGAAACACGCAAAACCTCTTGCAGATAGAAGAAAGAAACGAACATCACAACAACCTGCGAAGGAGAGCTCAACATTCTGCAGAACTGAAAGCTCACTCGCAATGCAAAGCGACGAACATATCGTAAGACAAACGCGAGTATCGCGGAATGGAGGAAACGGATTAAGAAGAACGAACACACTGGGGATGATGGTGGCTACGAGTTGGACGAAGAGCAATGATCACGATAGCACAACTGGAGAGGAGACTGAGTAACTTTGACCACAGCATATACCCTTACTGTCGGGGCACCGAACACCAAGTCGAACCATGCAAACCGAAGTCCGACGACGGGGTGTGTAAAGAAAACACCGCTACATCGAACGTCCTCCCATCCAGCTTCGCATCGTTGTGTTCAAATGTATAAAATTTCTTGCAGATCCGCTGACCACCAACATTTGTACCGAACCTGCGTCCGGAAGAAGATCGCGTTCGTCAGACTCGTTTTCGTGTGTTAGTTTAGCGTTTTCTTAAGGGAGGTGGTTGCCGTGAACCTGACCAGTGTCGTATGCTGTTAGCCTTCAGTCTGCTTCCGTGCATCTGTGCGTGAGTGTGCCCCGTCGTCATAAGTGATTTAATCCGTGATATTTACTAAGCGCAATAAAGTACCAGGGAATTCAAAATGAATCACACCAGCATCCTGTTCGCGTTGGTTTTGATGTTAGCTGCCGTCTCTGTACACGCAGGTAAGTGAAGTTTGCTAAGTATCACGAAGTTTTCTAGAATTTATATTAATGTAGGTAACGGAATAGGGTTTATCGATTTAAACTTCAGTATTGTACCCACACAAGCCAGAATGTTTGTTGCTGTTGTGTGTCTATTTGTCCGATTGCGCTTTGTGACGTAAATTTGTATTTAAAACAACTAAAACAATGATGGGTATAATGTAGCCAGCTTGTTTTGTATGACTGGCAATCGTTGACATCGAAGCGATCTACAGAGTCTGGCGACAGTTTTGATTGAGCAAAAAAAATCAAAACTTATACCCAATAGGAAAAGAAGAAAAACCGGTTTTGGCAATCCATAATGTATACACAAATGTTTACCACAGTTTTCGGTTGTGCTCTTTTTGAGCCGTTGGTCCGAAAGGTGATACGAACAACAACAAGCGCTTCACATACATAACGTATGAATATATGTATTTTCATTGTAGTCTATTTTGCCGTTTGCTTTTTTCTTATTCAACATACTATACATTTTGTTTTTATAAGCCATCATCAACTGCTCGATCACACACATTTAGCTCAAACAACAGACAGGCGACCTTTCAGAAAACATGTTCCAGACGGATATTTTGCCTCGATTTCTGTCGATGACGTTATTCGCGTGTAAGCTACATCGTATAAAGTCCCACAAGAGGTTCGTTAAATCAGAGTTTAATGTATGGTCTGTTGTACTTGTGTACTTTACTGTTATACTTGTATTGTAAACACTATTAGAATAACATACGCGCATCTTAAATACTAAAGTACAGATGACAGCTTCATTGTTTGAATAAAAGATATTTAAGTTTATATCATGTACTTATATAATCTGTAACCTCTGGGAAGTACCCTATCCAGATGTGGTAGAATTAAGTTTTTGGTTAAAATGATTGTTTTATTTTAAATACTCATTTATCGATGCTCTGTTGCATAACGAGTTATTCGAGCCATTTATACAATTTTAGTTGTTATTGAAACCTGTCGTAATCAACGCAACTCTTTATATACAACAAAGTACACATTGAAAAAAGGATTTTTATCTTCCAAACCGGTTTTTCTTCGATAGCCTTGGATACTTTAAATAGTATTAAAACATTCCACCCGTCATGTAATCTCGGGTTTGTTTTTTTATACCTATAAACTGTGAATGCCATTTTCATGTATTATGCTTCCCTACCTGCACAAATTGTTGTATAATCGCCAATATTACGCAATAAAGATAAACAAAGGTTAAACTTTAGCATTAAACCGATTGTCCCAAAACACGTTGTTTACCTGTAGTCTTACATCTACGTTTATTTGCAGAAACTGGTTTTTACGTCCCCAAAGCTTTTTACACGATTGACGAGAATGGATACAAATCCCCGCTCGTCTACATCGACAACATTCCGGTGAGTAATCGCTTACCAAGTTGAATAGGTCTGCCGAAGATTTTTACTCTTCTAGTAACAATATTTTTATCTCGCTCTAATTAACAGCAAGTTTTCCAGCGCGTTCGACGATCTGCTCAGCTTCCTAATGGTATGTCTGAAATGTTCTTTTTACGTTATAGACTATGATGACTCTTTACATTCTCTCTATCTTTTGTACAGTAAACTTTGGTTTCCCTGTGAATTTCCCTACATTCCAATTCCCTAACCCCGGACAGGGTGGCAACTTCCAAGCAGTATCTATTACCAGTGGAGGGTAAGTATTGCCAGAATCGTTTTTATTTATTTTTTTTGTTTTGGTGGAAACAATTCGTGATGACAAGCCTTAACAATGAAACTGCATTGCATAATGCAACGCGTCCTATTGCACTTGCGCTTCTTTGTGCAAGGCTTAGGTTTCAGGACCGTAAACCAAGACTGGAATCCTTCGTATAGTTAAAACGATTCTTACATCCCGACCCCGATTACCATCAATTCGAAAGAATTGCCTATTGTGGTACGCTCTATTTATAAAGATTGATCGCGATTCAAGGTTCATTCATCCGCTTACGTGATCATGCGATAGAACGGATGAGTAGAAGCGAGAATCCGGTTTAAAGTTATTATCTTTACACTTAATCTCAGGGCTTGACGAAGCATGGGTAATATCATCTTGTTTTAGCGTCTTCGGCAACCGAAGGAACCCTGGTTGCGAACATTTTTTATTTCTGCATTCCTTTACGTGCGATCGTGCTTGGGCGGCCAAGTTAATTACACAATGCACTCTATGTAACTATGCCCTCGCCCCTATATCATCGTTTTGTCCAATCACAATGCACGACGTAAATTTCAGCGGCCTGTAATAAAAGGGAAGACACTTTTATTGCGGGAAATATGTTTCTTCTTAATGATATATTGTGTTTCAGTCTTCAGTTGCCTTATTGTTTCTTAACTCTAGTACATCGATAGGTTAGGAAGAGTATAGTAACATCTATGAGACAATTAAATACTTTTCAAACATAATCAAATAGCTAATATATCATTTTATTCTTTTTTTACGTAGCCCTGCTGGTCTGGACAACCGGTTCGACGAACACGGACAATCGGCCCCTGCTGCAACTATTAACACGTTCTCATCGCAAAATGGACACGTTACTCATATGACTCATCACATTGACAAGGATGGCAAGGTGACTACGCAGACGAACAAAAATTCCAACAAAAAGAACTAAAATATATTCATGCTTGCGCAACGAGTATGTCACAAACCACTTACAAAAAATATCTAATCGCAGTTGACTTTACACTTACGATCTTTCTATTGCACATCTAGCTTCACTATTGACCACACTTTTGACAACAAACTCCAAAAGATCATTTAAATTTAAATAATATTGTGTTTGTGTGTGTGTATTTGTACAAGTATTCGGCTGAAGTATGTGTAGTATTTAAAATAAAGTAAAATAAAAATGAAACACATTTATTGTTTTATTTTATTTCTTGAGTCGCATGCGCAAAAAGGACAGGTTTTCGTAAAAACATGCGTATGGCATGGTATGTGACATTCATTAAGCATAGTTACTTTTTATTTTATATTGGAACATCGTTAATTTGACCTGATACTGAAGATTACGGATTCTCACACAGTGAAATGGCGTCGTTTATAAATGTTGAATGGTTATCCTTAGTAGGTTACCAAAAAGATAAAGGATAGCTCTTCGCTTACATAATATAATGGGAGCCGCCCGGTTGTGTCGATCGCGATCTTTCATACGACAGGGCCGGTGCCATGATCCCATTCGGACCGTTTCCGCCTATCGAGGTGTGACTAACCAGCTATGGTGGTCAAATCAGTCTTGTAAGCCCGTAAGTAAGGGCAGGCGTGACTTCTGTCGCTAAGTCAAGTAGAGAGAGAAACATAATTAATCGCTACCGATGTATAATTCTTACCTTGAATTCCTCCTTGATAAATAATTTCAAGCTATTCTTTTAGTTCAAATAATGTCTACTACTACAATACAGTGCCTCAAACGCCAATCCGCATTTCTCTAAATGATATTCTGCTTGAACGATAGTACTTCAACAACCGGGAGTTGTTATGTGCGTAATGTTCATTAATTATATCCACGTTTTACACATTTTAGTGATGAACTCTCAAAAAATGACCCATCAATTTGATATGTAGCAGTACCTTGAAAACCCAATTGTTAAAAGATAGCCCGATGTTTGATACTTTATTCAATGTGAGCGATTGAAAAAACGAACCAAATTTCAAACGAATATAGAGTGCACTACCGAAAACGCGTTTGAACAACATCACTCCGAAAATTCTAAGAACATGTGAGTTGCAGATGCTAATGTACGCGTTGTTTAAGAATTTTTCATTTAAATAATAATTTAATCAAATCAAATTTAATTTAATAATAGCTTTTTCCACGCGCTATTTTTGGTGCTCTTTTTTGAGCCCTCAGTTTCGTATGCTATTGCTTAAACACATCCGATAAAGCAAGAGCTTACTATCGGATAGCCTACAACATATCCATAACCGAGTATAGCGCTGATTTCAAGGAACAAGGTGAAAATGTCTTCCTGTAAAATTCTGCTTATTGTGCATATTTATTGTGCAACTTGCATATTTTAACGAATCAACGTCTGTTCGATGTACTACCGGATAAAGTGATGTCCCATATCGATATGCTTGATTATAGGTGAGTATCTTATCACCTTTTCTGCAAAAAGAATGGGACTCTTGTTGCCACAGAAGATGGCCACTGGTTCTGCGCGTTCTGATTAGTTAATCTTAAAACCTTTCCAAACCTTCCTTCTATAGCTTCTATCATTGAGTGAGTACCGTTGACTCCTTGCGTAATATGGAATCCAGTCGATATTGTTTCCAAAAATCTGCATCGCAATAGCCCATCAAATCCTTCTTTGTACGTCAGCGCTTCATGCATTTTCCGTTTGGATGCGTTTACTGCAATTCAAGTACTGCCAACCACCAGCGGAATAGTACCTTTTCCTTGATCTGTTTTTCTCCTGATCTGAATTTGTACTCATTTCTGAATTTCTGAATAGAATCTGTCCCTTTAGTAAGTTATTGATCCAACCTGATCGCATTATCCTCTCTTGTAACACAATGTCTTAGAATTTTATTAGAAAACTCTAACTTCTTAATTATCAACTTTTTGGTCAGTAATTGGCTGCGTACGCTGCTCAACCGAACACTAAAGATCTCCATTTCTACTATGTTTCCTCATTTTGACGCTGGTTTCCAAGAAGACCAGCGTCTATACAGACTTTAGAGCGACCTTCAACAGATTCTCACATAAGTAGAAACTTTTAAACTATCTAAATTTGGATTATTTGATCATTTAATTCATTGGGTTGAATTCTACCTGTCGTATAGATGCTTTCTTACTAAGTTTGAAAATTGTTTGTCTTCTTCCTTCTCTCATATTTATAGTATGCCTCAAGTTAGCGAAAGCGCTCAGTCATTTGCAATTTTTCATATTCATCTACAATATTGGTTCTATCCTTTCAGCTACTGTTATATTGTATTCATCTCTAGAATTTCCTTAACCCTCTTCCATATTGGTGTGCCCTGAATTTTATAGAAATATTTCCAGATAAATTTGCTGTCCTTACTTTCTGTTGTAAGCGTCACTCAATTAAATTTAACAATTTTTTCAATAACATGACAATTCATCATGCTTCTTACATTCGTGACCATGGTATTCTTCTTTATGATCGCCTTACATTCGATAACCATTTACAGCCTAAATTAGGAATGTTTAAAATCACTCTATTTGTACCTTGTTGTACTATATGTTCGTTCCGTTATTGCATATGTATCTGTCTTGTCATGTTTGGTTGGGTGGCTAGGAACAAAGGTGCTCAGCGGCGATTCACTAGATGCTTGTCGATGCTTCGACGAGTTGTTGGGAAATCAAATGGCGCTTCCTTCATATAAATCATGATGCTCTTTATTTTATATCAATTCATTAGAATACAGCCGTTTCATTACTTTCGTCCTTTATAAGTATTCTAGGCATTGAAACATGCTTTCTAGGCATAGTTATTGGTGTGTTCCCTCTAGAATTGTTAGGAATCAATTGGCTCCAACGATTCTCTCCTAATATGCATGCAACATTTTAACCGGAGTATTTCTAAATTCGACTTTTAATGTTTTCTACTGATACGCAATATATATTCCTTGTTCGTTATCATTATATTTTTTTTATTTATTTATCTTTTTCAGGTTGGTCTTTTTTGACTTTATTTATTTATGCCTGTGAAAAGTATTCACGTGTTACTGGTTGCGACATTGGAGTTTTAAAATTGAAGAAACGTGTTTCGCGCCTGTGCATATGCAACTATATATCCGCTTGTTACAATTCGAGTACATTTTTACATTTCGCGTAGTTAACTAATTCGAGCAGTGTTGTCGTTATGATTCTTTATACCTATGTATGCTTCAATTCCTATTTAATTATTGTATTCCGCTCTAATTACCGGTTAGTTCTCACAATCGCATTTAGTTCTTTCTAATTTAATACTTTTCTTAATAATTGTCTTTTCTTTGTTTAATTCATACCGCTGTCTACTAAAGCTTTTTTATATGTGTTTCTCCGGTTATTTTAATTTACGTTTTTGAAATGTTCCTTCCTCTATTCTTATTTCCTCGTTCCTACGATCTTTTTTCAGATTGATTTTTAACATTTTATTCATTGCATTTAGTATCGAACCTATGGATAGGATATCTTGGATTGCTAGGTAACTTACAATAAGCAAGGATAATTAATAAGACGTTTATATGTTTATCCTCTGTGGCAGACATATTTGCAAAATAAATTAAATGAATAGAAATGAAAAAATGGAAATCTCAAAAATCCCGCTAGTGTTTTCGGAGCATCGAAACCTATGCCATAGAAGTGATATATTTGATGACCCGGGGTGAGAGTGGATCCGAAAACTAAGGGAATGGACAAAAAATTTAAATCAAAAGTCAGAGTTTTTAATTGATCTGTTGTTGTGTTAAAATGACTAATTGAGACTTTGAGCCTCAACGACTTCTTTCATCTCAGAACTCATTTTACTATCCAAATCGAGCAGCGCTCGTGCATTTTTGTTTCTTTTCGCTTTCAATATGTTATCTATGTTTAATGAACCAGTATTTGATGAACAAGTAGTTTGCAAGGCAAGTCAATATATAAATGCTGCAAATGCTTTAAAAATCCTAAAGTGTCTATTTGCTGAAAGGTATTGGTTTTAAAATCTTCTCAGATTTTTATTCCACCTTTAAATCATTCTCCTTATATTATGATAGCTATCAAGAGGTGAGTTATATTCAAAACTAAAACATAACTCGTTAAGAATGAAATAGACTTATAATGTACAGTGGTTTGATAATCCTTAGAAATTACATATCGTTCAAAATTTACTTTAAAATAGTACCAAAAGCAAGGTCCAGAAGTAGGAAATAAATCAAATATAAGTGTGTGTGTTTTTTTAACGCTAAGGATCGCTTTTATTTTTCACAGGTCTGCGTTGTGCAGATCCTCTTAGCTGTTCAAGTACGAATGGTTCCAATACAACTGGATTGCATGGTTCAAAATTAAGAGTGGATTGCAAGCGCTTTAATGAGACATGTGTGTGTACTAATTGCACTTGTCATACAAGAACACAAAATGTTATATTATAAAACTGTTTTTATTGTTCTTACATTTATTCACTAGGTTATTCGTGTCTTAAATTCATGATGAAATATTGAAATTCCATTACATCCATTATTCTGTATCTTATTTCAGTGTAAGCAATCATCGGATCAGCTTATGAAATATCCTGCTATAGATGGACTATTAAATTAGCAACGAGATAATCCAGCGCACGGGATTCCATCCCTTATCCCTTGGTAGTATCAAATGGACGCAGCACACCAGGAGGGCCACCAAAACTTCCGATAAATGTGTCGGCCACTGGTTTCGATGGTTGAAGCTGTGAGACCAACGCTTGTGGTTGTTGCTGTTGCTGAGTAGGCTGTGCTTGTACTGGTGCAAACGCTGTACCATCCGGTTTAACGTGTGTACCCGGACGTTGCTGATTACCGAGAATGCCGGGAGCACCGCCGAAGCTTCCGGTAAATTTGTTTCCACCGTTGAACGCAGACGAAACTGTGGCAGGCCTCAATGGTTGCTGAGGCTGTACTGAGGACGGAGGTATGGTTGGTCTTGGTTGGCCAGAGCTTTGGCTGCCAAGACCTCCATTAAATGGTCCGTTGAATTTGTTGGGTACTGGCGGTGGAACGATGGGTTGTTGCGGCTGAGGTCGTGCGCCTACTGATGGCGGAAGAGCAGATGCAAAGTTGTGCACAGGAGAAGGCTGCTGTGGTGGAACAGGTACGGGAGCTCCGGTAAAGACTGATACCGGCTGTGGTGGTTTAGTGTAAGCTGTACCAATGTTCGCCTGGTTCCCTAAAAACCCTGAAGATCCACCGAAACTGCCCGTATACTTTTGTACAGTCGGTTTATCAGCGGGTCTGGCCGTGGTAGAGAATGTATTCTGCGGAATAAATGTAGGTTGTGGTCGTGGCTGTTGCTGGCTGCTTTGCGAGTGAACCGACTGAGGTACAATATTCGGTTTTACAGTTGATGTGTACGCGGTGCCGAGGTTTTGTTGGTTCCCAAGAAAACCGGCTGATCCTCCAAATCCTCCGTTGTATTTCTGCACCACAGGGGCTTTCGTGGTTGCGACGAAAGGTGGCAATTGGTTTGCGGTGGAACCAGCCGGTGCTGCCGCTGCACCCGAAAATCGATTTGCCGTGCCCACGTCCGGTTGTGGGAAGTTTGTCTGCCGATTGACATCGGTTTTGAAGCCCACCGCACCGTCGACCGGGGATACGGCGTTGTTTGGCTGTTGCGATGGCGTAACAAAGCTTCCACCGAAGGGATCACGCACGAAGATCGGCGAACGTTCCGTGCCTACTTTTATGTCGTACACCAGTGGCAATTGGTCCGGAAACAGTGGAGGCAATAGCCCGTTGACCGGTTTCTGTGCGAACAGGATCTTTCCTTCCTCAATGGTCGGAATTTTCGCGTTCGGAAGAAACTGCGAAACCGAACCCAGGGGTCGCACCGTTGTAGTACTGCTCGCCGGCACCGCCGGCACCGTTTGTGGGGCTGGATTTGGTGGTAGTAGACTAAAGTTGGGTTGCGCTATCGGTTCTAGAATGCCGGATGCATAGCTAGGAACTTTGAAGTTATACTTCCCTGCGGAGTTGCCACCGTTGGGTGATTGGAAGTTGGCACCTCGGTTCACGTTCGTCAGAAATCCAACGGAATCTAGCTCCGGCTTAGCCAGGTCGGTAAACGGTGTCACCGGATTGCCATAGCTGTCCCTTAATACTTTCGCTGGCTGAGGTGTTGATCCACGTACATCTACGTTTGACAGCTCGTTATTAATTCCAGCTGGTACTACGCTCAGGGAGGCTTCGTTCACGAAGCCAAGGTTTCGACCTTTCGCAGCAGAAAAACCTTGTCCGCGTGCAAATGGCGTGATTGCGAGGTTGATTATGTTACTATCTTCCGTAGGTATGCCGCCATCTACTGATCGTGCTGAGTGAGCTGTGCATATAAGGGAAAAGGGAATAGTGATTAGTAATTGGTACAGGAGAATGACGCTCACTAGTCTCTAAGACCACATTATTACCAGTTTGTTGCTTCGTTTCTGCCGCCGGAGATACCGCTGAAAGGAGAGAAAGAGAGAGAGATAGAGAGAGAG
>JXXB01002413.1:0-13738 GCA_000956275.1 Anopheles koliensis
TGCTGGTGCTGGTGCTGGTGCTGCTGCTGCTCCTGGTGCTGGTGCTGGTGGTGCTGCTGGTGCTGGTGCTGGTGCTGCTGCTGTTGCTCCTGGTGTGGATCCGACTCGAGTGCGTCCCACAGGCATTCGGTGGCGCGGAGATGTGACAACGGGCTGAAAATTTCATCCAGCGCTGCGCTCGCATCCTCCCCGCAACCATTGATCCCGAACGCGTCCCGATCCGTCCGATACTGCTCGGTTCTGTGGTTGTTGTTGGTGCCCACCGACAGCACGACGAACGACGACGCGGTGGTAGTGGTGGCGGTTTCGCTGGTCACGGCATTGGCTACCCCACTCCCGGAGGCAGTGTGATGATTCTCAGTCTGTAGCGGATGATGCGCCGGTAGCAGGTGGTGGATGAGTGTCGTCGTGCCGTTACCATTGCCTCCCATCGGCCCGTTGCCGGTTCCATCCGGCGGTCCGCCACTGGAACTGCCGGTAAGGCTGTTCATGAACGCTTTCTGCTGTAGCAACGTCGCAGCCATACCCTGGGAGGTGCTATGCATCAAGTGGCTACGAACGGAAACGCTTTCCTGTCGCTAAAAGCTGCTGCCCGTGAGGTATGATTGTCCGATTCTAATATTTCTCTCCGTATTGCTTGCTTTTTTCACTTATGTCTTATGCGCCACTTATGCCTCCCTCTCTATCTCTCTTAGTGATGCCGTTGCGTACGAGTACGAGTTTTAACTCTTTTTATCAACTAAACCGGAAGGCCACTCAAAGGCGGTGATAAGTGATTGCTCTAAAAGAGAAGAAAGAACAAAAAATATGATAAATAGAAATTCATTTTTATGTGCATATTTTACACATCTTGCATATTTTACACATGAAACATATTCATGATAGAATTTAGCAACTTTTCAGCTTTTATTTGCGTATTGCGATCTTCACCTAATGAGACAATAAGATGAGTTACCAACATGTATTAATTGCGATTGATAGCGATCGATGATTACACAAATTACCACCACACACGCAGGCAAGAGCAGAGGAGAAGATTCTCATTCCGTGGAAGCTGCTAATCACATTGCTTCCATGATACACTTGCACCACCCGGACGAGAATTTTTACACCGGAAGAAGCGCAGCTTTTGGATAAATTCTCACTAAAACATAGCTTAGATTGCACGTCTTGCCAGGCGTTGATGCCCTTTAGGGCTAGTATCAAGGCTAAAATTTGTGGTTAACCTTTGACCGATTGAAAACGGGGGGTAATCAACCAACCACGGTGTGAGCTCATCTTGTTGCGGTGAGTCACCCAATGTCCCTGCATGAATATTTCTCCACAAGGGTATTTCCCATACGAGCGGAAGCATAGAAGGAAGAAAGAAGGGATTTGGTGTCATATCCCGATTGCCAGGATTTTGCGCAACGATCTAAATTCGTTCGCACAATCAGGACCCTGGAAACGAAGGCGCCAACAATGAGTGTCCGGGCAAAAATGCCGGAACTGCGCTTATGCTCTTTCCGACTAGGTGAAAATTGATCGAAGCGTGCGTGCTAGTGGTATGCGCGGCGTGTACGATTGAAGAGGAAGGGGAAACGGTCGGCAAAGGCGATGAAATATTGTGTATAATGCGAAGCGCTTTGTACTTACTATGTGCTATGATGCGCGCGAGGGCTCCATACGCATTTCCGTTTCGCGTTTATGTGTGTGGAGCTGCGTGAGTGTGTGTCTCACACTGTGTGTATATGTGTACACGGGTACGCGCTCAACGAGTATGATGATACACTTAACCAGGTTAACAGGCACTGCAACTACCTCCCGTCGATTCGCAATCCGTGTTTCGCCGTCCGTTTCGGCCCACGATGCTGTGCGGAGCACCACTCCGCTATCAGACGCTTCCCCTCGTCCTGCGGATCACCCAACCTCCACTCGCGGTACCTCCACTCCGTCCCACGACCTTCTGATGCGCAGAGCTCCAGGCACGGGTCACTAATTCCGAACACTCAGCTTCTTCTTGTGTCTGATTCAGGGCGGCCCCTCATGACCTGGTGGTGGCCACAGGCTGCAGGGGTTGCTCGTCCCAGCACCCTGGCCCTGGTCGTCGTGCGGTGGTGCTACTCGATCGTGCTTTCACACGATGCCCGGCCACAGAAGGAAATTCGTTCGAATTACACGATGGGCGTGCGGACGGGCGGATGCATCCGGTCGACCCGAGGACAGGCACGGGGAATGTGGCTCTGTGTGTGTGTGCGCGAGTGATCGTGTGCAGGGGCGGGACGGTGTGTGGCCGTGACAGTCAGGTTAATGGTCGCATGCAGATGGGACCATCAACTACGAACGGAAAACGGAATAATTGGCTGGCGCTATAGAACAACGGCAACGCTCACAACTCAGCCATTTTCGTGACTGAGAAATAAGACACTGATAGGTTTTTGGGAGAAGAAGACAGCTTTGTGTGGGGTAAGGGAGACAGCCGTCAGTTCGTGTCCAGGCAAGCTCATACGCGAGGTGAATTGCTTCCAGAGCAACTTGACAGTACATACCTCTTGACGTAAGCGTTCCGGCCTACTGGCGGTTTTTTATTTATCGTCTCATCAGTTTTTTGTCCTTATTTTGTATATTTAAATTGATAACCAGTCGTATATTTCACACTGTAGCATAAAACCTCCCAGATTATCACCGTATGAATTATCTCGAAACGTAAAAAATTTTAAAATTGACATTACCCTTCCTAATTATGGCTTCCTCCACACGTGAAAACGTCAACAATGGTGTATAAATACAACTTGGTCTGTATGAAAATCACAGTTCTCGGCTCTTAAGGTCAAAGCCTGTATAAACCATACAAAAAAAAAAAGTTCTCGGCTCAGATATCAGACGAAGAGTCCTTCGCGAGGCTTCATCGAGTCTCGCATACACGTTCGGTATATCACTTCTGGCTCACAGAATGCTGTGCTGCGAACAGACACCTAGATTAGCTTTTTTCGTATCCTACCAATGCCTGCCTGTACGTTTCAAGACAAAGAAAGGCAAGGTAAACACATGTTTTCCGTTTGGAATGGGGTTGGTTTTGCATTCGTAATACGGAGGATATTTAACAAATCATTTGAGATATATTCCAGCATTTTTTTTTTTAATTGCTTGATTTTATATTTAACCATAGAGCTTTCTGAATATCGTCTAAAAATTCGAATGCTTATGTTCCGACTTATGGTTGCCACCAGATTTTTTTATTTCTTTTGGGATTCTAGACATACCATGGTTGAATACAGCACTTGCAAATAGTGTTCTTGAAATGAACACCATGTATGTTCCCAAACAAACTAAACACCAATAACAAACTAAACACCAAACGCTTTTATTACATATCAGTCCATTCATGTACCGACTATATCAACCATTTTACGATATAATAATTTCGTTTGCCTACCCGTAGCAGCGAAACCTTGTTCGATAGGATATGCACTGATGGTGACAGCACCTCGGCTGGATTTTTCGCTTTCTTCAGATTTATACTAAACCCCCCGGCTCGAATAATGCGCTCTGCGTCCGTCTGAGTCGGGAAGCACCGAGCCCGCAGTGCGATATCTAGTACGGTCATGCCCGGTTCCGGCAGCACCTCGCACAGTGGCGCCCCACCAAAGCTCTGCGCAACATCCTTTACCTCCAGCTGCTGGAGCGCCGATAGATCACCACTGTATAGCGCCTGGCTAATGGCCATTGCTTGCTGCAATCCTTCCTCTCCATGCACAAGCTTCGTCAGTTCAGCGGCGAGTAGCTTCTGTGCCTCCCACAGCTCAGGAGTACGACGATGCCGTGCCATCATCTGCTCGATCGTTTGAACCGGCAGGAAGGTGAGCAACCGCAGCAGCTTCTCCACCTCCGAATCGGGCGTGCGCACAAAGAACTGATACATCGCATAGGGTGAGGTCCGTTCAGCTGACAACCACACAGCGTTACCGGCCGATTTGCCAAACTTATCCCCCTCCTCGTTCGTGATCAGTGGCAGCGTCAATCCGAACACGTCCTTTGCCTCGGTGCGGCTGATCAGCTCCTGGCCGGACATGATGTTACCCATCTGATCGGAGCCGCCGAGCTGGAAGCGACAGTTGTGCTGCCGCAGTAGATGCAACCAATCATACGCCTGGAACAACTGGTAGGAAAACTCAGTGAAGCTCATGCCAGACTCGCTGGTTAGTCGGCTTTGAACGGAGGTGCGCGACAACATGGCACCCATCCGGAAGTGACGGCCAACGTTCGCCATGAAGTCGACAAAGCTATACTGCCGGTACCAATCGGCGTTGTTCACGACGAGCACCGGCTTTAATTTACCCGATTTGTTCCAGAACAGGCGCTGATGGTTGCTGAATATCGTTTCAATCTGCTGTTTGATACTGTCTACGTTCCGATGCACCGTGGTTGTCTCAAGCTGTTGGCGTTCCGTCTTCCTCCCGGATGGATCTCCTATCAGGCCTGTTGCACCACCAACCAGGGCGATTGGCCGATGTCCGGCACGTTGCGCATGCAGCAAACCGACCAGCACCAGTAGATTACCCACGTGCAGACTGTCAGCGGTCGGATCGAAGCCCGCGTAAATGGTCTGGCTGGTCGAGCCCAACATCGAGCCTGCCTTGTCTCTATGGCACAAGAATCAGGACGAATCGCATAATAACAAATATGGTTCAAAACAAATTGCCTATGTTTACTCACATCGTTTCCGCCGGGAACACATCCTGTATGAAGCCGCGCTCTTTCAGTTTCAATAAGTTCCCCTCCGATTGGCATCTTGCCGGGCATTGAAACAGTGCTTGCAGCGACACCTTCCGCCTGTATGCTCGTACGCAAGCGAACATGAAGATCGGTTTACTGAATATTAAGTTAGTGCTCAGAAACGATAGTATGCTTTCATCAAATAAAATTAAACAGGTGCTTAGGGATTTGACGTAACCGGTCGACCGATTGTTTGTTTTGATTCTGCATCACAGCATGACAATTCCTGGTTGTGAGCTTTCGATGGGAAGTTTTAGTCCAGTTGTGCTTTTGTTTATATGTGTGCGTGCTGTAAAAGGGGAATTGAAATTACAATCAGTTCACACAACACACAGAACAACTTTCGGAACAAACAGCATTCGCAAATTTAATTTGTAGAATCAAGATAAACCTTTTTGTTCAGCTCCAATATAAAACATGTTGTTTTCACAAAAATAGAGCATTTTCGAACTACCTATTCAAGGACTTTTTAGTGTGAGCTAGTCTGGTCAGTTTTTAGCAATGTCGTAATAGTTTTTTTTTAAGAAAGAATGCTCGTTAAAGAAAACCATTTTACTTTAAACTATTCACATGAAAGCTGTGAAAATGACGCAACTGTCATTTTAAATATTTGCTCATCTATCAAAGCTGTCAAAGCGCCCTGAAGGAAAAGTAGTAAACAAAGGAAAGCCTGATCAAGTGCTATGGTGTGTGTGCAAACGAAAACCGCAAATTGATTTACATTCTCGTGCTAAGATTACCTCCAATATTTGTCCGAAACAGTACGAAAAACATTCGAACGCACTGTGATTCGCCAACCGTGCCGTATAAACAGCCGTTACCGTCCAATCTTCGTACGTCATCGAACGAATTCTGCCTTCTCGGAACGCGCCGCAATTGCTACGCCTTTGTCAAATCCCTGCTGTCTCCTTCTACGAACGTTGTTTATTATTCTGGCTTAAAATTGCTTCTCCAGTGCCTTCTGTGCGGAAAAACACGGCGCGCCATCGTTAATTGTAGTTCCGGCCTGCTGTGATTAAACGCACACCGGATTCCGATTCGCCGCGTCCTGACTGGCTCACTCAAGGGAACAAAACACTCCCCGCCCCTCCCGGGAAGGAAACCCTCGGTTCGTGTGCATTAATCAGATTTAAATCGGGTCGTATTAGTCATACCCGTGCGCCCCAGCAGGAGTTTCATTGATTTTGCGTGTATGGTGTATTTTCAGCGCCGGCATCCTGCGGCGTTGTTGCTAGTGTTCTGGGGTACGCTTCCTATCAAAAGCAGCAGTACCGATTAGGAGACTCGAGCTGGCACTGTGATGGCGTCCGGTTCAACCTTGCAGAAGGCGATCGACATCGTGACGAAGGCTACCGAGGAGGACCGGAACAAAAACTATGAGGAAGCGCTACGCCTTTACGAGCACGGCGTGGAATACTTTCTGCATGCGATCAAGTGTACGTGTGCCTTAGTGTTGTTTGTGTGTGGTGCTTGCAAAACATTCGACGCCTAATCATTGCCCTTCTCTTTTGTTCCATCCCTTCTTCATGGCTCGCCTCGTTCCGGCATCAAAACAGATGAAGCACAAGGTGACAAGGCAAAGGATTCAATCCGGGCGAAGTGCTTCCAGTATCTAGACCGGGCGGAAAAGCTGAAGGCATACCTTAAGAAGGGCAAAAAGAAACCGGTGAAGGATGGGGACAGTGCGTCCAAGGACGACAAAGCGAAGGGCAACGACAGCTCCGACTCCGACTCGGACGATCCGGAAAAGAAAAAGCTGCAGGCGAAGCTGGAGGGTGCGATCATTGTGGAGAAGCCGCACGTGAAGTGGTCGGACGTGGCCGGGCTGGAAGGCGCGAAGACCGCCCTGAAGGAGGCGGTCATCCTGCCGATCAAGTTCCCGCATCTGTTCACCGGCAAGCGCATGCCGTGGAAGGGTATCCTGCTGTTCGGTGTAGGTATTTCGCAACGTTACCTTAGTGTTTTCTACTACTAGTTGATGTTTATAGTGTGGTGCATTCTCGTGATCAAATTGAAGTTAAGGTCACATCATGTGCCCTTAAGAGCAGGCGAAAGACCCTTAAGGTCAAAGTTTATATAAAAACTTACAAAAAAAAAAAATGTACCCTTAAGGATTATTAGTCTCAATTGATTCTAAATGTTGCCAAATATTAGAAAACCTGGACTGAAAGACTTCATTAGAAATAGTTATTAATCACTTTTAAACAGAACCATTTTGATCTATCAAGCGTTGCTCTGTGCTTGTGTAAAGATCCTGGCAATAATATTTTGATGAAATAGGCAAGTTTGATCAAACTATTAATCATGAAAGTATCGTTACCTTTGGGAAAAATGCAAACTATACTAAACTCACATTCGCTCTCCACTCATTCCTCTTCATAGCCGCCCGGTACTGGCAAATCGTACTTAGCGAAGGCGGTCGCAACCGAGGCCAACAACTCGACGTTTTTCTCCGTGTCGAGCTCGGATCTCGTCTCGAAGTGGCTCGGCGAGTCGGAGAAGCTGGTGAAGAATCTGTTCGAGCTGGCCCGCGCCCACAAGCCGTCGATCGTCTTCATCGATGAGGTGGACTCGCTCTGCTCAGCCCGCTCGGACAACGAGAGCGAAAGCGCGCGCCGCATCAAGACGGAGTTCCTGGTGCAGATGCAGGGAGTCGGCAGCGACAACGACGGCGTGCTGGTGCTCGGAGCCACCAACACGCCATGGATTCTGGATTCGGCCATCCGGCGTCGGTTCGAGAAGCGCATCTACATCCCGCTGCCGGACGAGCACGCCCGGTTGGTGATGTTCAAGATACACCTCGGCAACACGTCCCACACGCTGACGGAGGCGAATCTGCGCGAGCTGGCGAGCAAGACGGACGGGTTCTCCGGGTCTGATATCTCGATCGTGGTACGTGACGCACTGATGCAACCGGTCCGCAAGGTGCAAACGGCGACACACTTCAAGCGCGTCAGCGGCCCGTCCCCGGTCGATAAGCAGACGATCTGCGACGATCTGCTCGTGCCATGCAGTCCGGGCGATGCCGGTGCGATCGAAATGACGTGGGTGGATCTTCCCGGCGACAAGCTGTTCGAACCGCCGGTAACAATGGTAAGTTGCATGTCATTTGGCAGATATCATGCGAACAACATCCTGATGCCGATCGTTTCATTTCTTTTTGTCGCTTTCTACGGTAAATAGAACGATATGCTGAAATCTCTCGCCAGTACGAAACCGACCGTCAACGAGGAGGACATGAAGAAGCTGGACAAATTTACGGAAGATTTTGGACAGGAGGGTTAGGTGTGGAATGTGAGCTCACGTGTTATAGGATGATACCAGCCGGCAGCGACCATGTGTTACAGCAGGGATTATTAAGAGTGTGGAGCTGGTATGTTTATATGAGTAAGTAGGGCAGTGAGAGAAAACGAAGAAATAAAACAAGCAAATTAAGGAGAGACGAAAGGCAACATCTACAAAAATGGAAAGTCAAGCGGCAACAGAGAAACAGCAAGATAGGAAAGCTCGTAACCATGCGTCGTGATATAGGTGTTTCGAATGAGTTAGATACGAAATGAATTTTTGCCGTTGGTGTTTTGGAACATTCGGACACCGGACGCATCCATATAAACGGCATTTCACTGTACTTCAAACTTGCTTCTTAGTACTTTAACCAACCAATCGAATCAAAAATCAAAATAATTACCTTCTTTTTATGGTGTATTCTTGTTGGAGTCTGCTAATGCGGGGGACAACTACACAATGCCAAATAGTGTTGTTATTGATGGGGCCTAAAGATTGCGATATCCTAAAAAAAGAAGAAATCTTTCGTTTTCTCATTGGTATGTATTCTGTTGTCGTGACGAGTGACTGAAACCATACACCAAACGGGTTAAAATGAGTCTAACAAACGGTCGAGAGTGGATGATAGAAACGGGAAAAAGGAAACGTTTAATGTGTTAACGAGAGCAACAAATAAAGAAGGATACGGCATATTCAGAAAATACCTTACAAGAAACATATAGATACCCATACTAGGCACACACATACACTTTCCCAGGAGACAATATTTATTAGCATGACAAATGAAGCATCACCAGAACAGAACACTCTCCCAGAGCTGGGAAGCTTTAGTAACGAACAAACAGGAATCGAAAATAACGTGTTAGTAAGGCATTTCTGTGCAGCTTGGGCATGCTTCCGCCCTTATCAGCTGTGTGCTAACACTACGGAGGAACGTTTGGGGTTGACAGTTTACAGGGGTTAGTCGTTGTGCATGCTTCGTTTACCACTCAGTTACTGGCGGAGAAGCTTTCAGGATACCAGAAAAAACAATGAAATAAAACAAGCTGATAGTAAGAAGCACAGCGTTGACACAAAATTACTCTACCCTACACGTACATACCTTATGTATAGATCTATATATATATGCGAGAACATTGAATGTATATCGATCAGTTCAATAATGCCTTGCCGGTAGCACTGCTGGCGTGAAATAAATCTGTTATTTTCTATTAACACACAGAGAACCGGAACCGTAAATGACGAGCAACAAACAAAAAGAAATCTCCAACTTTCCTTTGTGGAAGACGAACTTGAACCGGACCCGAAAGAATAACGAAAAAAAGGACTTCTAATAAAACCCTCTGGCATACGGCCCAAACACACATGTATACACACGCACGCACGCAGATGGAACATCTTGCGTAGTCCGAGTGAAGAAACGGTTAGTTCATTTTTTGTTGATTTTATTGTTGCAGTTTTACATGGTTTTTGTTTTTTGGTTGTTATTGGGGAGGGGAGTTTCAGAACAGCGAAGATAAGGTGTGTGTTTTCTTAAAAGGCCTTTTTAGACTCAGTAATATTGTTTCTTTTCTTTGTATGGTGTATATGTGTATCTGTTTGTTCTGCCTTTAAACTCCCTCACGCACCTTTCTTTCTTCACACCTTGTTTTGATTAATGCAATTAATAATGATCTAATATTGTGTATTATTCGGGTTCGGGTTTGGTTGTTCCTCTTCCTTTTGTTACTCTCCGTCTTGTGATGGGTTTCTTTCTAATATCCTAATTCGTCTTTGTTATTTAGGTAAGTGTGTGTGTGTTTGAATGTGAGGAGGTGTAGTTTTGCTTTGTTTTAAGAAACTAAAACCAATTTGCAACTCACTCTTTTGTTTGTTACTCGCTTTATTCGCTACCCAGTACTATACCCAATGCTATATTTCTGGTTCAGTGTACAGTGGTGTGTGTAAATGTATGTTTTTCTTCTTCTGTTTCTGCTTCTAGTTTATCGGTGTTGATCATACTGTTTGTTTGTTTGTTTGCTTCTGCACCGTTTTCTCTTCACTGCTTTCTCGTTTGATGTTGTCCTGCATTTGCATTAATTGTTCAGTTTGTTTAGTTTTTATTTTGCTATTTCAACCACATTGTTTCCTTTTTTCGCTTTCTTTTTCTTTCTTGCATTCTCTACCTTGCATATCCAGTCACCGTACAGTCTACTACTTTCACTACCATCGCCTACACATCGTCAAGATGCAGCAACATCACCGACACCGTGATGTTTGTTTTGTTTCTGATTGATTTTTTTTGTTGTTTTAGTGAATTTTTCCCTCCTTCCTTTAACATACTCTCTTCTAGTTAGATATTCGGTTTCCCCCTATCCGCTACTAGCCAATTGGTATTGTTTGAAATCCAAATCCTAAAGTTTTACATGCACGACGCTGCTTGTTTCCGCGCTCTTCATCTAGTACGTTCACGCGCGTTTTCGCGCCTCCCTTGGCCGCCCTTTAGAGTGTTCCTCTTCTCTGTCTGCATAGTTTTATTTATTGCTATTTGCGCTAACTTTCTTATCCTTTTTTTCGCTTAGCTAATGAAGATATAGGTTACGCATGTTACGAGAAAACAAGGAACGAACAGAAACCAAACATTTCCGATTCGCATCGATTCGTTACCGCTCGGTTGAAGCTTTGCTTCGTACCCTTGAGTCCCTGCTGTTGTTGCAGGGTGTTACTCAACCTTGTGAGCAGAGGAAACATTTCTACTGCATAACCTAAATATTTGCGTGACATCAGTGATGTAATAGACACAGCGAGTTCGAAGTATTGCAAGAAGGGCGGGGGCGTGGAAACGATTGTGATTTTTCATCTTTTCACGTGCACCGAACAAACATAATCGAACTCATTCGATAACTTTCTTAGATTACCATACCAATAGAATAAAAAGGCGGAAACAAACAAACAAACGATAATGAAAACTGCGCATTCTAAAAATTGTATCTAGATTAAGAAAGAGAACCATAGAAAGAAGTGAAAACCTAAACGGAAAGCTCCAAACACACCCAAAATCAAAATAAGTTAACTCGAAGCAAGCAGTACATAGAAACGACAAACTTAAAAGGCAGAAAACAAAAAAAAAACAATACAACAAAATAAAACAGAAAAATACAACTATAGACCCTGCAGGTGTGTGTTGATTTGTCGTTTCATGTGCAAGCTCTGCTCCTTTTACTGTGTTCTTTGCTCCTGATTCGCTTCCTTGCTCTTCGCTGTGGCACTAGCAAATCGAGTCAGACTTGCGATGAAAGCTTCTGCCTGCAGGCAAGCAGAATCTAACGCAATAAAGCGACAGGGAGAGTATTTTGCTCTAAAAATGTCAAATCGGAGATCCATCCCGTTTTTCTTCTAATAGATTGTAAGTAACCGGAAGTGGAAACGGAGCGGGACTAACTGTTTGTTTTTTTTTTCTCAGTTTGATTTCGCACTGGTTTGATGCGTATAGGATGCTTCAATACACCGCGCGCTATGAGTTTTATTTGCTTTTCTGATTTATCTCAACCCTTGCGGCTTAACACCTCCCAACCCAACCAACCCCCTATTATAATCGGGTGCCACACTTATCCTTTCTTTTCCTCTCTTCTGCTTACACACACAATCGCACGTATCGTTACTCCATTCCTCCTGTTTCCTTGCCTTTGCAAGGCAATCTATTGTTCACTGTTGTTCGGTTTCCACGTTCGGTTTCACAATGTTTTGTATTTTTTCTTTTTTCATCTTCTGCTGTCTATTTTGTTGGTTTAAGTTAGGCAATTTTTATATAATATAAGCTGCTTTTAAGCTGTGTGTATGTACCATTTCGGCGTTTTTTGTTGTTCTACCAAATTCCGTTTTTCTTTTTGCCCAAGACGAAATATATATGTTTATGTGTGTTGGTGTGTTTTTCCGTTTATCTGTTTTTCTTCCTTCTAAACCAGTGTTCTAAACCAGCGCTTTTCTGTATATTTTTTTTCATTTGCCCAACGGCACTACCGGTCTTTCTGTGTGTATTGTGTTCTACAATGCCTATAGACTGCTCTCTTCCTCCTACCCTTTCACAAACCAAAAACAAAACAAACAAAATACATCGCAAATTTGTTTTTCGTACATCTTATATTTAACCTTTGTAATTACTAGCAAAGTTATGCACACTGAGCGTGTTTTTATGTTCTCCTCTGTGCAATACTTTGCTTTAATTAACTCGATCTGTAAACATGCGAACATTTCTTATATCGCTAGCGAAGCATCAATCCACACGGATGTGGATGAAAGGGAGTGAAGAGATTTTTAGAATCGCACTCCCTTTCACTCTGCCGCTTCGAGAGAGATGGAGAAAATCTCAATCTATTGTTGTTTTACGTTATCTTTTTCTCTCTCCCTCTCTTCTGTATGTGTATTTCGTGGCGTGCCGAAATTAGTAGATTAATTTGAAATTATTTACCGACGAAAAACAACGCTTCTCTTCATCTGTTCTCTCCTCTGCATCCCTTTCTTCTCTCTGTCTCTCACTATAACCGATCACCTATCCAATCCAACCGATGTTTTTACAGCACAATGTCGTCCTTACACAATCACCATTTATCAACCCCATCTCCCCCTCACCATTCTCATTCTTCCCGTTGCTAACCGTCGCGAGACGTTCTCGTTAGATTAAACTTTATTTATTACCGTCGCTGTACGTGAGCCGGCCGACCAGTATACCCATGATGGCCACAACGACGGCGGCAATCACACGGAAAATCGTCTCCATCTGCGTGTTACGGCCAAGCGGTGCCGGCGGCGTGTACGGATTATGGTAGTGTACGGGCACCGCCGACGACGAAATCGATGGGGCCCCCTTGGAGGACGCACCGACGTTAGCGGCGGACGCTGACTGCTCCTTAGCCCGCCCATCCACCTGCAGGCGTAACTGTAAGATTTGTTCCTGTGAGGACGAGAGGGAAAAAAAGCAACAGGGATGTGAGTATGTTTGTTATTACACAATTAATGTTGTTATTATAATCATGTCTAGAACAGCCGTGATTACGTAAAGCATTCGTTTTAATTTAATTTAATGAACAGACAATTACCAAATGCATTTTCTTATTTTGATTTTCTAAGCGTATACATTTCTTCAGACAAAAATGCAGGCTTATTATGTAAAATGGGCTGGAGCGCTAAACCTGTCACAAGAGTGCTTTGCGATCAATATTTACCGCATCAAAAAGTGCAAAAATGATTAAAAGTCACGTAAGGCTTTCGGCCAATCTGAAGAAAAAGTAAAATACTAAAACAAACAACACTTTTTTGGGTTGATTAATTTTGGGCATTTCTTGTGATTTCTTCAAGCACAAGGAGCGTCGTGCAATTTGGAAGTTATGAATTTTTTCTCCATATTCCCTGCTGCTCAAGTACTGGAATCCATTTGCCCATTGATAGCGCATATATGATTTTTATCCACTGTTTAGCGCTTCTAAATTTATGCAAATTAAAAAATCGCTCTTTGCTATCTCCGGCAGGAAGATATTGAAGATTATTTGTTACACTTTTAATTAACTTAACTTAAAAGTATAACTTAACTTTTAATTAATTAACTCTCTTTGAATTGATTTTACTAACTTTTTGTTATTACGTTAAAATATAAAAATAGTCATAAAATATCTAGCAGCTTTTATTGACTAGAAACGTGTATCACATGGGGTTTACTCTTATG
>JXXB01002434.1:0-15333 GCA_000956275.1 Anopheles koliensis
GTCTGTCAGTGCAAATATGCACTGACAATACGGCTACGGATAGCCGTAAATATTGAATAAAAAATGAGTAAATGTAATAAGTAAATGAAAAGTCCGAATAGTATAAGGCTGATTGAAGAAGATCATAATTTGTCTAAAATAAAAAAAATCCTGCTGTAGGACCTGCTCGATTTACCCAACAACATTGTGAACGCCCATTTTTGATTCTTATAAAATATATCTTAGAATGATACGAATGAACTAAAAACAAAAAATCCCGCATACAACTACCATGAAAATTCCCATAACATTCATAAGCTCCACAGTAATTGTGTACGACCACTAACCAGGTGTTCGAATGGCTCGAATAGCGCACGTGGCAGAAAAGCACATATCGGCGCTAAATAATCACCCCAATTACACGGCTCGCAGATCGAAAGAATAATGTTCGGGATGTTCCCAACTTCTTTAGCAGCTGGTCCAAAACGAAATGTCAGCATTTGCCAATTTTCATGGACAAGTGTAATTAGATAGTGTCAATGGCCTTTAGCAGCAGATGGAACCGAGACCGTGGTCAAACAGTTTATGACAAAAAAACGATGACTGATTCCAAAACCCTTTGATGTAAATTCTGCCAAAGTGTTGGATATTGTTTATTACAGTAGAATAATTTTCTGCAATTTTAGAAACCTTGCCCACCGTAACATGATCTGTCGTAAATTATTATTTCAAATGTCTTCTGAGCATCTTCAGCTGACGCAGCTTAGTATTGAATATGTAAAGCTATGTTTATATTTATGGCACCACTTTTACTGGCACGCTAACAAACATTCGTCAACGCAAGTATCAGCGAAAAGTGTGAATATTTAAATGTTTCCGATGCGCTTGCAATTACAGTCAACCTGTAAAGTATCCTTCCCCGGGGAGACATATGTAAATTTTGGTGGGGGGATGTTTGGCCGATCTACTAAAACACCTGTGGAGTGAGCCCTTCACTGCGCCAGAACCGTCTGGTTTGCAAACGAATGGGCAGAACAGAACTGATCCAGAAAAACAATACAAACAATACGCTGCTCACTGGCTAAGAAAATGCCCCACAGCTACATTCTACATCTGGCGACGGCAGCGACGGCAATCATCCCAATTTACGGACAACGAAACGATGCCGCAACCGGCTGATGAAATATCCTCCGGCGATCTTATGTTTCGGTGTCTGCATGTTTCGGAGCTTTCGTTTTCGGTGGCGTTAAAAACACTCTCACACACACACACACACATGAATATCCGTGCATTTCGACGCTCGATGCCCAGCATCACATTCCAGCGAAACGAACTCGATGCACGAGTTCGTATGGTTCAGCCCGTCTCGGCCAGCACCGGCTCGGACCTGAAAAATCGAGCAGCTAAAAACGGTTTCGTGCAAAAACGAACCGAACGTCACATTTACCACCAAATGTTCTCAGTTGATGAAACGGCCGAGCAGCTTCGTGTTGCGTTAAAACTAATGAATAGTAACATTTTATGGAAGGATAATTTTAGGCTTTCCAAATTATGCCCATGGATCATCTTCAGTTGCATCTCATTGGCATTCCGCGCATATGGCAGAGCCCAGCGCCGGGGTTTTGATTGGTACAATTTTGGCCGACCGGTCGGCGTCTCTCAGAAGGGTTGGTTCGGTTTTTTCTTCGTCCTCCCCGCAAAAAGGGATACCCCCATGCAATAAGCACAGCCAGCCACACCGGCACGATCGACAGCCATCGCAAAACGTTCGCTATAATTTGCGTTTCGTGTTAGTGCTCACCTGGATTGATTACAGCTTCCTCAGGAACGTGTTCAAATCGCTTCTGGATGGGGAAGATTGAAGACATTCTAGGTAAATTGCCTGCGCTGTGGCCATACAGCCATACATCACTGGCCCTCGGAATCCGTGTTTCGGGCAGATCCTAGCTCGAGGCTATTCCGATGAACGATCGATGTGGACAGGCATCTGGGGTGGAACGGGTTTTCTTCGGTCAGCTTGGAAGCTGACGTGATGTCAGGCATGGTTTACCAGCATGAGTGAAATCTTTTATTTAAGCTTATTTTTTGGGAAATGGAATGGATCAGACATTAATTACAATTCTTTCTGCCTCTTAAATGAAAAAAGGTCCAAGTGTGCTCTAGTAGGGAAAACTTTTCAAAGCTGATCGTAAAATTCAAAGATCAATATGTGGAGTTCATACAAAAACAATATTGAAAAGAAACAAGCTAATTAAGTTTATGATTAATTAAGTAAACGGAACTATCATAAAGACCAAAATTAAAATTGGTATATGTATCGCTTTTACAAATTCTGATGAAAATTAAATTATCATTTATTGCTTGTTTATTATTTTATTCAATCAGTAGCTATTTGGATCAATCCAGTTGGTGTTATGGATCAATCAATTCTATATAGATCTCTATTAGGTTGTACTGTTGATAACGTTAATTTCAATACAACTTAAGAATTGTCTAAGAAATCAGAAAATCAAACAAAACTTATCACATTTCATACCAGTTTGGTCTAGTTTTGTATTAACTGGAAGTAATACATAAATAACAACGAATAGTAAACAATATCCACAAAATTGCTATTAAAATTTTTTACGTTATGGCTTTAATCACTTTAAATTTAAAACATGTGTTTTAACTAGTTTTAGGTGGCTAAAAAATGTAATTTAAAATATTCCAAGCGACTAAAATAATATTGATTTACATATTAGTCTTATTCCATTCAGTACGTGATGCTCAATGCATACCAAGAATTTTACAAATTTGTCTCTAAACTATATTTTAAAATGAATATTTCTTCTCGATCATGGAAGTTATTGGAGCTGCACGAACATCTGTGACTGCCGGTAGCTTCTGTCAATACACACCATAACCTCTGCCACGCTTCGCGACCACAGGACATTGGCCAAAACAATTCAATAGCCAAAACTCCACGCGCAGCCAGTGAGTCGTGTCCAATCATCCCATCACCAAACCGCCGGATCGAACACCTCGTCCACGGCCCCGGTTCCATCAACGCACGGTTCAACTATTTTCGACCCCAAGAACATTTCATTGTTAATTGTTGGCCTCTTCAAAGCATGAAATGAGCCTAAAATTGGAAAGGAAGTTGTGAAATTATCGATTACCGTTCGACGGCAGGTGTTGCTGCAAAACGATCGGGTTCTTTTCCACCGTAAAATGCCCTGCAAGCGAATGCGCATCGAACGGTTTTTTTTGCTCTCCTTCGGTTCGGCCTTTAGTCGTTTGTTCTGTCAACGCAACCGCTCGCGTGGAACGCATTGTTTTGGACATTTTTCCTTGCTTGGACACAATGCCGCTTCGCTCCGAAATCCTTCGAGCGAGTCGGCGTTAAGGGAAGGTTTTCATCAAAGCAAATGAAACGCAGTGTTGGCTGTCTGCTGTATTTTGACTAGCAGAAGCTGTCGATTGGAAAATAAATTACACATCGTTGATCAATGGTCCTATGGTGGGTAACACCTAACAGCTAATTAATTTTAAATTAACCTACTTTTATAACATTTATTCCCTGTAATACTTAAACTTAAACTATCAGATACTATTACGCAAGAAAATGCAACAAATTGCTACAAATTTAATAAGCGATCAGTGTTTCATAGTAAAATAGAATAATAATATATTTTTTAAAAATATGAATTAGTTTTAATCAAATAAAGTTATTTCTCATAGATTTTTCTACATCGGGAGCCTGATAGTTTTTGATAAACTTAATGATGCAAAATTATCTATTGCGACCATTTGATTTATTTTGTTTTCATGGATTGTATCCGTTTTATGAACATTTATATACTTTATTTATATCTGATGTTATCTTTTAACGCTTTTGATATTTGTAATTACGATATTTTTGCAGGTTGATCCAATCTTTAATCTATTAAACGATGAATATCTTGATTGAATGCTTTCATTTTACACGGTATTGATAGTTTAACTATACCAACAAACTAAAGAAACTTTTAACTAGCAAAATTTATTCTTTTTCTTTTTTTCTATGCTCAAAATAGAAATCTTATCAGACCAGTTCAAGGTGGAGCTGCCTGGTATTTTTTAAGCTATGGCCTTTACTACGTGGAAGGGTGTAAGAACAAAAATTTAACGCACGTGCTATTACCCGTAACTAGTACAAATCGCATGATGTAATACCCTTGCATAACCATTTCACCGACGCTAAGATTATGATCCAAATACGTTGAACTTTGGAGCTTTACTCGCAATCAATCAAAAGCACTCGCCCGACCGCACGACACACTTGCCAAGGGTACGTGCCCCATGCACTGGTTGTATGATTTTGTTTTTATTTCTTTCACTGTCGTTGAGTGATTTGTGGATACCCACGTTGCGTGCAGTTCACGGGTTCGTACCTTTTTTCGCGGCTTTCCTCGCAATCGCCTGCTCAGCACACATTAACCCGAAAACGAATCGTCAAAGGTGTTTTCAACTTCTCCACAACTTTGAGTAAGAAATTTGCCAGATCCAATAAACCAGCCCAGCCTTGTTTGTTTGTTTGTTTCTGCTAAATCGATACTATCCTGACCCCTAGCCGGTAACACATGAGAACAACAGCTACCGACCCCGGAGACTACATTGGCTAGAAACAAATACAGACATTCTACACCCTTCCTGCTTATCGCACCGAGTACCATGTCCTGGCACATGTCCTGTTAGGTTTTGTGGTTTGTGGTTTATCCTTGGATCATTTTTTACCCTCCCGGCCTGTCAGCTGAACTTTCATGGGATTGGCCTTTTCGTGTACGGGCCCTTCGGTAGAGCGGCCTTACGGAAGGTGGAACATTTTATCATTTTTATTTACTGCCACATGACTTGAACCGTACACTTCCACGCACGTCCTTGCCGGGGGTAATGTTTGTTTGTTATTGTTTGATTGACACCGCGCACGAGCTACAGAACAGAAGCAACAAAATCAAAGCAATTTGACTGGCAATATTTGCACTAATTTTTTTCATATATGGCACATGAGAAATACAATGATAAAAATGTGATAAAAAGATTAAAAATTTGTTAAATTACAACTTCTCATTGGGTTTATAAATAATTAAAAAATTACCTTTTTTCACACTTGTACACGGTCCCATTTTCATCAACTCATCTGATCATAAATTTCCCATTCTTAACTGTTCATCATCATTTTACATCCCCAACAGCGTGTACAACAAAGCATCCTTCATCTGTGCACGATCATGCGACGTATTTAGAATAAAACGGCGAGACACCACAGCACCGAGCGAGAAACAGCGGCACCAAAACTGCAGCAGTACGAATTCTTCCCGAAAGTGCAATCAAACGGCGATGCGGCACACAATTCACCATTCTCCCGAGCAGTGCAGCCGAAACGGAATAATTGAATCGAATGCGACCGATGTTTCGATATTTTGCGCGCAACCAGCTAAACAATGCAGACGAACCAGCAGTGGCGGCCACATTCTCCTGCTGTTTTTAAAACGTCTAACGGTACCTTGCAGCCGATCCTTAGAAGTCTTGCCGAAGGTTGCCCCCGGTTCCGACGACCGGCGACTCGTCCTGCCGACGGACAGACGGAGCCGTGTCTGGGCGCAAGATGCGCCGAGTTTTCGGCACCATTCCGCTGCACTTGGATTCTAAGGTATTCTAAATGCGCTGACCAGTTGGTTTTTGTTTTTATTTTTTATTTTTCGCTTTGTTTTGTCTGCCCGATCGGACTCGGTTTTGATAGCGGCTGGGTTTCACCTTATTTGCCTCTTTTCCCTCAAATATTTGAAGGAGATGCAATCTCCCGTCAGCGAACGCGAGATGCGCATTATCAAAAGAACTGCTCGCATCGGTAACGGAAAACGGAATACAAAAGAATTCAAATGCATACCTCCCCTTTGGGTTAGTTTTACTACGGTGCAGTTTGAAGGTTCTAAACATTGTGTGCCGAGTGAAAAACGAAATATTTGTTACCGGTAGTGTCGACCAGCTGACAAGATCGTGTACAATTTGACGATCAATCTGTAGATGAAGCAATCGTGTGCAGTTTACTAGTTAAATCACTTTTTATGGATTTTTTATCCGAATTACTCTGTACAAAATGTCTTTAAATAAATAAGTTAAACGAAATGTTGATGATGAAAGTTTAAACGTTTATGACGAAAAGTTTTCAAATTTGTTTTAAATTAAACAATGTCATATGTTTAGAAAGTTTTATTCAACTTTCTTTCTCTATGTTCGTTTTTTTAATCAATCAAATAAGCAATTTTCAATTATGTTTAATAATATTTTTTATAGTTTTTAAGATAGTTGCTCTTAGCTGTTAAGCTTATAAGGCTTATTAGGCTTATTATTATTCGTAAGAGATTCAAGTTTTGGTAACATGTGTACTATCTTGATTCAAACGGTTGATTTATAAAATTATTTTTTAAATTAATTATGTGGAGCATATTTCTAAATAGGAAATTGGGATTTACAAAAACATTAGCCGTTTTCAAATTGTTAAAACCATCTTCATATAATGTAAAAACAGTATGTTTTAGAAATATGACCAGTATTAATACAGTTTTGCTGACCAGATCAAACTGAAACGTGTGGACCAATCGAATTTTAAGCACTTAAGCAATATAAAACAGCAATATTAATGCATCTAGTAGCAAAAGAAAACACAGAAACTTGATAGTGGAACTGTTTATGTAAGTAAATGTGCAGTAAGTATGGATCTTTTTAATTTAAATGTAAATTTGGGATTATGCAATGGTGTATTTGATTGCAATTGACGTAAATAATTCAATTAAAATTCAACTATAGTTGATCGAAAGATAAAAATCTATATCATGTATCTATCTAGAAATTCGTGCATCTATCTAGAAATGCGTGCTGCTAACCATTTGTTTTCCAATCCATTATTGCAAATATTTCTTCCGACGTACGCAGCAGCAGCAGCATCAATCGTTAAAAATTCCTCCAAAAATGTGATACAATAAGTAGCGTCCAGCGCATTCTTTGTTAACAACCGATGCGTTAACATGTCTCGCACTGGTCGTGGTTTTGTTTGCAATTTTTGATTTTATTTATTTATTTATTTGTGTGCAGTCGGGCGAAGTGCCCAGCTTCCCACGGACTATCAAGCATGATAAAAAGTGAACACACGTAGGAAACAAAAATAAAAATAATTTAATCCCGCTCCTTTCCATACAAGGTGATAAACGGGGCAGGCGTTGATATCCGCGTTGGCCCTGCTGTTGCTGCTCTTGCTGCTGATGCACGTGAAATCTCGTGCACATCCTTTTAAGGGAAGTTGCGCACCGTTACCAACTCTCGCATCTCGCGCGTTCTCGGAAGTTTGGTAACAAAGCGAATTTCGGCGGCTCGGCGGTAGGATAATTTATTCTTTGCACAGCAACAACAACATCGGCAACAAACTGCAGAGAGAAAAAAAAGCACCAACGGCGCCGACATTACCACAATCGCGCTCCGTGCTTGCGTCGTGTGAAAGAAAAATGCATCCAATACACCTTCGTGCGATGCATACGTCCTGGGTGACCATGCTTCAAAAGCAGATGCATATAAATTAAGTCATATATAAATTGGTTCTCACCTTAAATGCGATTGCGGCGGGATCGCCAACGCACGCTTGTTTCTCAATAATTATTTCGCGCACCATTTACGGCTTGGCCGAAACGATCAAAATGCATCTAATACTAATATTTCTCTGGCAGATAGCTATTTTGAGTATCATTCCCCGAAAGTCATAAGAAAGTGGGACTGATAAAATTTAATAATTTTATAAAAATCATTTTTAAACAAAACATTTCTGAAGTATGCAAAAAAAATAATTTGATTTCATTTTCACCACATTCCGACCACTTTGTTCGATCACGCATATGTAGCCAAATTCCCAGATCAGGTACTCGTATTCTTAAACAATACGGGAATTGGTATCACTAGCCGGGAACGAAAAAAAATCGGGGCGTATCGGAATGTTGATGAATTCTGTATTCTGATTTTTCTGCTCCCAAGATTCGCTTTCAATACCGACACCCCAGCATACCACCGGAATCGGAACCGATGGGGACCTTGAAGCCGTCGTCTGTGGCGTTTATATATATATTTGTATTTTTCTTTGCTTCTTCTCGCGCTGCCGAAGGCTTTAGGTAAATTACCAACCGATGCAATGCACCTACTCGTACATTCCGTAGTTTCGTTCGAGACCGGAAAAAAAGCAACGCACAAATCTGGCGTAAATTCGCGACGGGACTAAAATAAATTTCACACATCCAGATATGTCGTCTGAGATTTTCTCTCCTTTCATTGGCTCGCGATTTGTCTGGAGTATGTTCCAGTATGTAAAAGGGATCGAAAAGTTGGCTCGGTGAATTTTTGCCGACTGGAAAATATTGCGAATCAAGCTGGCAATAGAAGATGATTATTACAATGGACTTAGCAGGATCCTGAATTCCGGTTCCATATAAACAGGGAACAATTCATTCATCATATGAGACAAAAATAATGTTTTGATATGGAATGCCTACTAGTCAAAACTTTTATTAGGGCTATTTATTAATGTAGACTCATGCCTCAATGCTATCTTGTAAGCATTTAATAGCGAATGGGGTTAGTTAGTTTGAATATTTTTAGAACTAATATGATTTATATGATCATCTTTCAATTTACATTGAAATTTTTTTATTGATTTCCAGATATATTTATTCATTTGGGAGCAGACTTTTCTTGGAATTCTCTGAATGTTAAAATTTAAATGTTCTTTACTTTTTATATTTGTGTTTCTGGTTTTCCTTGAAATGTATAAAAACAGCCATCAAAAGCTAATCAAAAAAGGTAAACAAATTGTAAAATTAGTTTCTGAAAGAAATGAATTAAAACAAAATAACATATTAAAAATCACAATACATGTTTTATGCAGCCATGTAATAAAAAACAGTTATTATTTCCAACGTTCTCCATGTACAAACACAATAAGATAATGCAATTAATTTTCAAAGAATCCCACGACAAATGTTTAGAATATTTTTAGCGATTTACGAAACGGGAACGGCGAACCCTACATTCAGTTCAACAATGTTGCACCGCCGAACACGAACCTCTTGGAGGATATGAACCAACTGTCGTCTGCTGACGTCAGTGATGCATTTTTTCTCTGAACGCTCCCCCTTGAACTGCGGACGGAAGTTGGCTAACATCTGCTCTAGCGACCGAAACCGTGGCAGAGAGCACGGTTTTTGCTTGACGGCGGACAATTGTAAAGATTCGCTTGCCGGCTTAAGTCGCTGTTTCCGCTGGTCTAAAACAAAACCAAAATGAGATGAAAAAAAAAACAACAACAAAGGCCATATATCACGATCACCACGCATAATGTGAGTGAAGCGAAAGCAAACCGTGACAACGCTGGTGGTGAGGAAGAAATGCGCATGATCGGTGCCGACAATTTAGCGCCAGCCACTTCGGAATTAACATCAATTGTAAGACAGGCCTGTCCTCAAGACCGTCAAATAACACATTTAGCAGCAAACGGTGATCTTCCCTCCCTGTCAATGAGCGCGTGACACAGATGTTGGTGTGTTTAAACACGGGACACATATGAGTCCCGTGATCGTCTCTGCCTGCATTTAGCTAAAGCGCGTCAAACCTTGCACGGTGTGAGAAGCAATACAAGCTCATCGGTTCTATGCCCATAGTAGGTCGAACATTGCCTCGTTTGTTTTCAGCCCGTTATGATGATCTAATTTCATCTTAGTGCACTAAATCTGAGTATAGCTCCCTTAATACGAACCATTTCTTTCTTATTTTATGATTAACAACTGACTGGTTGGCTCCTTCATAAGGCAAAGTTTGTTTCACTTACACCATTTATAAGATGAGCCATTTATTGATTGAAGAATATATAATTGGTTTTACAGTGTTTGTAATTATCTTTACTACATGGGATTACATTGATCATTTAAAAACTGAAAGCTGTTCTTGATTAAGTAGTCTATTATTTAAAGCATAATATATTTTACACAACCGTGTTCCAAAACACATTATTACATGTACATAAATAATGTTAAAATAAGCTGTTTGTAATTCAACGTAATTAAGAAATCAGTTTTTATAGATATGCATTTTTTATTGTTCCATTCCAGAATGTAGTCATTTTGCATCCTGCATTACTTCTGAACATCGGAAGCGTCAAAAGAGTTGTAGTTGAGTTGATCATTTAAAATTAACATCATACACCTAAATGCATTCCAGCAACAGAAATAATGTTACGAATCAATACCTTCTGAAGGCCAACGCACACAAACACACACACCGCCCAATAAGTGTAACCCAAACACATTTTCGATGCCCGATTTTGGCTTCCTTTCTCACATTTCGAAGCGTATTAAGCTGAACCCACCGCAGCCGCAGACAACTGGATCGCGCCTCCAGCGTGTGAGTATAGTGTTTAGGTTGGCTATAAAAATTCCTCGAACTTTTTTTTGGTCGTTCCCTCTTCTGTGTGACATTTTAACTGCACACCGTGCCATGCCGACAGCCACCGCCGCCGCATCAGCAGCAACAAGAAATGATGCCGGCCGATCGTCATCGGTGGTCAGAAAAACCAGCTAATCATGCTAACTAAAAATCTCGACAATTTGGGCCGGCATCCTACACAAATAATAACGAGCTATCCAGGAACCGGTGCAAGAGAAGAGCGAGGAATGGGAGCGAGGAATGGGAGAGGGAAATGAATTGGGATCCATTTCTGGAGCCATGTGACCATGGTCCGGTACAGATCAAACAGCTCCGTCAATAAACAGACCAAACCACTCTTTTATAATGCTATAAAATATAGTAATGGCAATAAAAACGTTATTATTTATTTATTCGAAATCTCCACCACCCTGTCTCATTGCCGGTAGGGTCGTTTCTGAGACACATTCTGGGAAACCGAGACGGTCGAGACCAACCGCATGCGAGTGTTGGATTTTTTAAAGCCCCATCAGCTTGTAATGGGAATTCGTATCGGGAGTGAGAAGAAAATCCTGTCACGATTTGTAAAGGTAACGATGGAAAAATTGTTTCAATCAATTTTGACAACGCATCTAAACCAGATTATCGATGGACGTAAAGTGACACTGAATATAACAATCTCATTATTGCGTTTTGCTATATTTACTTTAAAATAATTTTGGTTTTTAAATATAAAAATAATGAACGAACGATTTTTTATAATTCTCATTTTGTTAAAGCTTAATTTTCATCATCGAGAATAAATAAACACGGAAGTAGAAAATAAAGACGAATAAACAGATATACTCTACCAAAACCAACAATATCACCAATTAAACTCAATATGAGAATGTACAGTAAAATATCATGAACTCCATGTTCGGATGATGAAATCAACTTTAGTATTTTTCATTTCAACCACAGAAAAGTTCCTCACCACAACCAACAGTTTTCTCTCACATATAACTCTCGTCCCCTGAAATTTACAAAACAGAAAATGAATTCAAGAAAGCATCTAATGTGCGTTTCAATTTATAATAATCTGCAACTAACCACCGCACATCCTACCGCCACACGACCCGGTGGTAACGAGCACAAATCGTACGAAAAAAAAACACTTTCTAATTACTATTGCCTCTCCGCACCATCATAATCATCATCGGCAACGACTATAAACCTTTGATTCGGGAGCAAAACTAAGCATTTAAATTTCACCACAAATTTACCTACTTTCAATGTTAATTGCTATTTTCGCCAAAAACGAACGCTCGGCGAACCTTTCGGGGCGGTATCTTGCTAGTGAACACTCGTAGGGCACAAGCCGAAGACACACTAATTACAACCGCGTCGATAGGAAGTTTCAACAAGGGAGCGTGAGCGTGAGCGAGAGAGAGAGAGAGTAGTTGCTTAAAAATTTGGAAATGCAAAAGCGAAAGCGATCCTCTAATTACAAGCCGCACACACACACACCCAAAACATCATCGGTTGTTTCCTAAATCATAATGTTCCAAGGCGTCCAACAGCATCCAACATCGTTCGCAGCAAACGAAAGCAGAACTAAGCACGTCAATGAAACACTGTGGCTGATGATTAAGTTTACGACAGTGAAACAGTTAATTAATCTGGATCGCATTACCGTTTGTGTCCAGCCGGCTGTGCTTGCCGTACGAGCCACAGATGATCGGGAAATGAGATGTGAAATAAAATGAAAGAAAAAAAGTTGTTTTTATTCAATGAATTGACCCGTTTCTCTCCGATCTATGTGAGTTTTGTTTGTTTTGTTTTTCTAGATAGCTGATTTTTCTAAATTAAAAGAAATAAGAAAAAATAGTCAAATTAGATTGTTGTGTACTTTTTTAAGTCAAACAATACTTGTGTTATTTACCTGTAAATCGTGTTTTAATGATTAACAAATAAAATTGTATCAGATGTTGAATTTAAAATATAGCCCAAACATAACACTTCTTTTTTTTATGTCATAAAAATATGAAAAACTATCATTTCATGTTTTCATTTTTTTTTCATGAGTAACATTAAAGAAAGTAACTTACGTTCCTACATCCAATTTGTATTTATTAGATTTTGCATGATACTACTAATTTTATTAATATTTTCCGGATGGCCAAAAACGTTCACCATTTTTTCATGCTACTTGAAATTCTTACTTCAAACACATAACGATATTTGCTTTATTACATCCTCCATCATCGCATTTACATGTCTATTCCACGCATAGTAAATAACTAAAAAAGGATCGGTTCCCCACCAGCAGTGGCAAATCGGTGCCAGCAGTGATCTCACGAGACAATTTCAATTCGTCCGAGACGCATGTTCGGCCACCACAATGTCTCGTGGTTTGCCATTTCCTGAGCACGAGTTCAAACATGTCTCAACAGGTCACATCTGTAGAACGAACAACAAAACGCAAACACCCTTGTAGTGCCTTTATGCTTCCACCGGCATTGGTCCTCCAGACAGCATTCATAATAGCGTTCATTAGGAGTGGTGTTTCGGTTTTTACACTCTACGAATCGGATGATAAAAAATGAACATCTGTTTCAGCATGATTCATTTCGCACCCCAGTTAACGGTGTGAATCTTTTGTGGGCACACATCAGCTGGAGAAAATCGACTATTGTTTATGCTGCAATTTTTACACTTGCACGTTGTTTGTTCATAAATTTCGATTTGAATAACACAAACTTTCAATTTTCTTGTCAAGGTTACTAAACAACAGTTTAAATTTTTATGTCATTTACTTATAAGCCAAACAAAACCAAGACCACACGCATCATTCCATTTTTACCATTTCAAGTACAGATTTGTTTTTAGTAAGACACAATAGAAACAACAAAGAACTCCTTACTTTAATTTTTTCTTTTCTTGTTTCTTCGTTTATATGATTTTAGCATATTTCCACATTTACAGTTACGAGAAAATCTTTTTTAGGTAAATACAACAACGTAATGATATGATTTAAATGTCATGTTATGTTTATAAAATTAATCCACTTGGTTATACTGACTCTATATGTTTTAATTTGATTTATTTGTGATTGAAAATAACAGTACGTAATGCATTTTTCTAAAAATAATCTATTTAATAAAGAAAATGGGAAAAGACTGCATTTTCTCATCGAGTGTCACCAGTTAGTAACAATTGAAATGCTCGAATTCATATCCGTTTGCACGCTCGTACATGGCAGCCTTTAAAAAAGGGGACTTACCGATAAAAATAGATTGTCTGAGGAGACAACTGATGTTTCTTACAGAACCAAGTACTCTCATAGCATGTAAATGATCAGTCGAACATTTCATCTTCAAATCCCTTCGCGAGATCTTGAGCAATTGGACTTATTTTTTGTCACTTCGCATAAGCAAAAGCAGAAATCCGTCCCTCCCCGGCACATTATTGTGGTTTGGTTGTTTGCTTGCTTTGCGATGCGTTGGTCCCACTTCCGATTTAGGTGTCGTATTATAGGTTGGTCCGATTTCAAGAATCCGTGGGAGAATTTTATTTTCGTACGGGAAGAGATTTTTGTTTCCCCTTACATTTGGGTCGTGAGATCGTCGAAAAAACACGTCCAAATACGATGGAATTTCTATGGATTTAGAAGAAATTCTTGTTCTGAATTTTTTACGTAAATTAAATATTCACATCAAATATACTCATAAAAATTGTAATCAATTGATTGACAACAATCTCGCTTTTCATACGCGTACTTTTTTATTTATATATTTATTAGGAACAGCCTAACCGTATTCCTTTCGTATTCCTAGTTTCGATTTGCTATCTTCGGATGGGCTGTGGCATCGGAGGAACAGTATAGATGAAATAAGAACAGAATGTTTTCTGAGATATGGTTCGCTTGTCTCACCCGCGCCACACAATTTCAGACTATGGCGCCTGGTTTGTTGCTTCCTATCGATGGAATACATCGAAAACATTGAGCAAGCTAAAGACAGATGGATTTAATGAGCTCTCCTCTGAGCCTATCATTCCTGAAAGCGGAACCAATACCAAAACAGCAATTATTCATTATTAGTATGCATTACACAATAATTGCAATCATATGTTGCGATACGGTGCCGATCGAACGGGAGGCCAAAAAAAACACAAAGTTAGAACTTATGGCAGCCACATTACCGAAGTTATCGATCTTTCAGTTATTCTCACAACTCATCTTATTTTGATTTCGTGCACCCCTTTCTTGGTAGAACCATTGCCATAAACAGAGAACAGAATGTACCATCAATTTATTGTGAAAACACTAGTAACAAAGAAATGAGGTGTCTCATTTTTAAAAACGACTTCTATATTATCGTTTTTACTCTATAAACATGTAAACTAACGTGTAAGTTTTTCAAACGCTAAAATACGTTCTATACCTAGAACTAATATGAACTGGTTATGAGATTATCTAAGCTAAAGTAATGTGGATTTGGTGTTGAATTCCCAACAAAAAAAAAACAGCAAAAACATGGAAAATAAAACCAGTAGTAGAAAAGTTCGTCACATTTCCATGGATATATGAAAGAACGAAACCAAATACTTACTGATATTAAAATGAATGCAATGCCTTAGTAGAGAAACCCAGAAGATTCGACAGAATAACACAATAATTATAAAATAAATACACAATTGGGCGAGATTTATTGATCGCGTTACAGTTACTGTTACCAGAATGTAATAATTTCTAATGCTTTATAAGTGCACTTTTTTAAGTTGGTCTTCAAATCTGTTTTGAAGTTTGCACTCCACATCATACATTTCACGGCATTAAGGACCATCATTGTCGATTTCAAACTTTGAACAGCTGTTACCCTTTTTGTTTTG
>JXXB01002455.1:0-11318 GCA_000956275.1 Anopheles koliensis
AGAAGTGAGTTGCTTCACTTCAATACGCAGTTTACAATATATTTTTATTTTAATTTTCATTTATCTTAATTGTTCACAATCTTTAAACTTTTAAACAAAACTGTTCTCAAGAAAAAAATATGTTGCACAAACGAACGTTAAAAACTTTCGCTGTAAAGAGAACCTTTCCATCTGATTCCCACGAATTGTGGTGGAAGATGGAAAACGGTTTAGAAGTTTCTATTCACACAAAACCACAATGCTCGGATTGGCGTAAATGGAAGGTACATCTGTGACAGAAACGACACGATCCGCAACTCGTTCGTCCACACGGTAATAGCATTCGTCGGTGAATAAAACACCACATTCAAACCGTTGCATGAAACTTGCATTCCCCGTCGCTGTGAATGGTTGGAATCTGTTACTTTTCGATCGAATTTTTGGCCTATCCCTTTCACCGTTCCGTACCATTCCTTCAGGCACGCTCGTCCAGCGTCCACACAAAACGCTTGCTCCATACCGCACGACCTCTAAGCGCTTGCCATTTATTATTAAGCTTACTAAGAGGTTCGTGACCAGAGTGCTAAAATTAGAGCGTTTACCGCGGGGAATGAATATTGCTCATACCTGCCATGGGTCGGCATCGGTTGAGGCGAAACCACAGGCAGGTATCATGTGAGCATTGTTCGTTACCGTTTCTAAGCTTTTCGAATTGATTGGAAAATCTTGTAGAGTTGTTTCTATTTATAATCACATCAACTTATGATACAACTGTTTTGTATAACTACACGGTGATATCCTTTTTCTCAATTCCACTAGAAAAATATATAAAAATAAGATGGAACATATGAGGATTATACAAGTTTAAAAAAAATCACCAATAATCAAGTAACATCAATACGATAATCTATAAAATATGCAATTGATAAAAAATACTTCAGCCCTATAACTGAAATGAAATGAGCTATATATTTTCATAAAAAAAAACACCCAAGATCTTCTTGCGCAAATGTCATGCGTAAGACTTCCGGCTCTAAATTAACAACCACTCCTAAAAATCTCCATCCCGCCTCGGGAAAGATTGTCCTCAACGGATGCAAACAGACTAATCTGTCCACAATGCACAGAAACAAAAGCAACAGTAAACACACGCTACCAAACCTGGACGGAAGCACACCTGCACAGCTGCGTGCGCCGGGACGTGTTTACCAGGTAATTGCAGGTCGGAGGTTTTGCTACTCCGATGTGCTCAAAGAGAGCGAAATGAATACTTTCACACCCTTCCAACGAGCCTTAAAAAGTGTGGGTAGCATGGAGGGGGAAAGTAGCGAAGATAAACGATGCCGCAGCACAAAAATGACTAACGCCAACAATCATTCAAAGAAGCTGCTAAAGCACGGTTTACTTTGCTCTTCTTTATTTCCCACCGGTTACTAGACCCACTTTACCTCGTTCCAGCGTCTGCCTTACGGGGGAGGTGAGTGCAAACTTTATTTATATTTTTTCTCTTTTTTTTTGCTGCATTACTATCCCGAATCTGCCCGTTTTGCTGTTTGATAAGGGTGTTGCCACCATAACGTTACATCTTAAATTGCGACCTAAAGGGTTGTTCGCCTACAACAACGATCCGCACGTATGTGTGTTTGTGAGTCGCACGGAAAGTAAAAGGCTTGAAAGGGTGGCGAAAGTAACGCTACGCTTTCGGTTTTCTTTTGTCGCCTTTGTGCCTGGAAGCGGACCGGTCAGGACCGGAGATGCGGACGGATACGCTACGGCTAAACAACGAGCTCAGATTTGTACGATATACGACGCACGTTGGAATCGCTCATTGCACAACCGGAAGTAAAGGTGGGGTAGAAATGAAGCAGGGGAGTGTTGGTAAAAAAGTGTATACACGTACACAACGACGAGCTCGCCCACACGCCTCGGGCAGCTTAGGAACCTGCTAAGGACGCAGCGTAGCTTCGCCTCGAGTCAATGGGTAAGGTAAACACTCTTAATGAAAAATCTCCACAGCGTGACCGCTTTAATGGTGCGGGTGGTGGTGGTGCATGGATGTGCGGCTCCCTCCCCCCGTAGCCGAATCCGGAAGTGGAAGCGAATTCTGCAACAACCTCGTCCACCTTTCAGCTGCAATCGTACGCCACCGGGCGCCGGTTGGACTTGTTCAACCGATCCTTCGCCTAGCGTTCATTTCCCAACTCGCTTTTGCCGAGGTGCGCCTGAAGGTAGCAGCCACGGAAACGATAAGACCTGTACCGCCCGTATTCGACCGGCAGCGTTAAGGGCAAGCGTTTAGCGGAGATGCACTTGCTCAGTTTTATTTTCCAAGCGTTAGGACACGTTTCTGTACTCACATGTACGCCGGAACAGACAGCTGTTTGGTTTGGCTCGGGTCTTCGCCCAAACCCTTCTTCGGACCCGCGGGCATCTCCGCGGGGTGGGAAACGAGCCGTAAATTAACACTGCAAACCAGATACGGCATTTGAAGGAAACGAAGGCGTTGAATAACAGGGACGATGGGAAGATCGTGTGCTGTGAACAGTTTGAAGCATTAAAGCGCAGACAACAGATAATTAATTAGATTGTTCATTAAAACTTCTTCAATTTACATTAAAATAATGCTTGAATCAATTATTTTTAGAATTATACATGAAAAATGCACCTATTAAAATTGTTTTATTTTTAAACTTTTATTCGATTGTTTTCCAATGTTCAAAACACTCATCGCTCAAAATACAACTGTCGTAGTTTTCATCAAAGCTTCCCGTTATATGTCGTCAAGTTACTTTCCGGTTTCCGATTCACACATCCAAGTGCGAAAAGTTCAATGTCAACCAGATAATAAAACACCACACCACGCTCTTACCAGCGCCAAGCAGCACCATAAAATTTCGGGAAACTAGAACCGCTTCCAAGTCTAACCACTTCCGGTTTGACAATGACTGATGAAACGTTTCCAACGTCGGAAGAGTTTGCTGCCACTCACCCAGTAAGCTCAGCGCCATTCAAGTGCACGTATGAAAACTCCCCTTTCCGCCGATAAGCCGCCACCGCCTTCCGGCACTGAACGTCCCTCAAAACAGTGTCACGTCGACAAATTTAGGTCGTCGCACAAAGATTCGAAACCGGCACAGCACCGGCGAAACCTTTTGAGAAATGGCAACGAAAAGTTGCCACTATTTCTTGAAGGCGCTCTTCCGAGCTGCTTGTTTTCAACGCGCGCCCGCGCTGCTTCATTTTTCGGGCTGCGGTCTGGAGCAGAGAACAAACGAACGCTCTAGGAATAATTTATGACTTTGCGCAGTTGTGTATCAGCTGGTGCGTTGGCGACGGAAAGGGCACGGGCTCCGTCGGTAAGGATCTTCGACTCGTCAAGATGTTTTGATGAATTCAAAAAAAATAAAAGCTGTTTAGAACCAGGTGAAGGCGCGTACGGTATGGGAAACCCTCGGGTTGGTCTAACTTGCTTGCAAAGCAACCTACGGTGCATAGTTCACGGTGGTTGCATCGCATTGCACCAATACTCGAGCTGGTGCCTACGTGGATCGAGGCGCGTCTGAACTTACGGTGAACGGAAAGCGAGCGAAGCGAACGAAAACACAAACAACAATTATTTGTCTAACTTTCCTTATGAGAGCGAGACGAACTAGGGCAAGTTTTTGAGTGCATTATGATGAAGAGGTTGAACGTTTCATTGCTTGCGTTTTAGAATCTTTCCAACAGCAGTTTGTTTCTATTAAAAAGTCTAAAATTATTAAGGTAGTTTTTTTATTATTGTCTTCATTTTATAATGTCAAATTCGCTACGTCAGACCTTTAAAAACAGGGAATTCAAACTATTTTTCATTAGCATTTCAATGTTAGTCATTAGAATCGCCAAGAGCTTTAAATCTTTTCATAGAATTAATAATTTGATTGTTACTTTCATGTGCATGTGATGAGCACTTCTTGGAAAAAAACATGCCATTATGCCATAATGGAAAAGATGTGTTACTGTAAAAAATATTAAATGCATTTACATTCACTTAGCATAACAAATAAATTAGATAAAGCAGTAAACAGAAAGCAAAGTTAAACAATTTTTTTTAATGCAGGTTGTAAAGAAACCAGCCATTTCATTAATGTTTTTGCCGAAGAAAAACAATTGCAATTTGTTTGCTAAACATGAATAATGGTTAAATGTACCATTTATTAAGAATTTACTAAATAGGTACAAAAAATTCAATATTGTATATTTTCTTGCTGTGCTATCTTCTTCAACCCTCATTATTCAGCTTTTTATTACTGTAGCTGCTTTTAAGAAACGACTCACAAAAGTTTGTTCAAGAACATATTGCATCTAAAATTTCCAACGCAACAAGTAAGCTAATAAAAATGAAAAACCTCCTGCTGCTTCCACCACAGCGATGGAATGATATTCCAACGGCAGCTAAGTTGCGATAGTTAAAAAACGCATTCACCCATTTAAGACACGCTCCGAAATCCTTGCTAACGATTTTATAAGCATCATTTTACAGAGATTTTATTTAAAAGACACTCAAACCCATCCCCGCCTCCGCAACCTGCTACAGGATCGTTATTGTCGTACCAGGCCGAAAAAAATTATAATAAAAAACAGAGTGAGAGAACAGAGCAACGCCCCGCGCACTGCATAAAACGTGTACCGAAGACAATGGGCAATCGTTTTTTTGAGCCATTCCAGTCCTGACTCCGGTAGTCAATGCCACTGCTAGAAACCAGGATTCGCCTCTTCCCACCGCTCCCGGGGTCACACCAGGGTGTTGGTAAGCATACAACCATCCCTCGTCAAAAAAGGTCCGCACCGACCGCAAATGACAGCCCTGTCCTTCTCCGTATCCAACCCACCCCGGAAGCAGTAGCTCCTAAAACGATGCACTGAAACAGAGTGGAGGTGGAAGAGAAAGTGATTATTTATTCGTTTGTCGACAGGCTTCGCGGGTCGTTGGGGTGGATTGGGCCTAGGATCTACCGGTCAGTCAGCGAAGGGTGGAGAGGTTGGAAAACCGGATCAGGGGACCGGGAGACAGCTGCAGCCGGGTACGATGATACGCCAGTGTCGTTCCGGCGTTGCCGTACACAATGAAGCAAAAACATCACATCCCCAGGCACTGCTTAAGAGACCGACGAGCGTGCGCGAGCTCCCCAACTTACACACACACACACCCGGAGCGGGGAGAAAGGCTTTCATAAAACCTCAAACGAACGACAGCAACACAAACACACCTTCACCAGACAACAACAGCGAAACAGAAAAACGGAAAACATTAGAACCCTTCGCGGGCGCTAGCGCAACCCGTGTACCCTCGTAATCTCAAGGGTGAAATAATTACTCCGAAAGTGTTTTTACGACACTAATAAAAGTCGCTCCTAATGTTCTCTTTGACGGCGCCGTCTTTCACGGCAAGTGCCCTGAATACATAAAATCTGACCTTACGGTTGCGTTTGCCGGTTGCGTTTCCGTTTTGCGTTTACATGTACTGGTATCGTTTCGGGGTGGCCGGCCTCATTTGGTCGATCGCAGCGGCGAAGGCTAGCCTCCGGACACTCGCTCGGGTGGCGGCGAGACACCCTCCCCGGGGTTGGTGCCAGGATGGAGGCCAAAATGGGGAAATAAATGACTCACGACGGTTCACGAAGCGCAAAATTTTCACGGTCCATCAGGTTTGCGCTAGATGAAACGTGTCAAAGAGTCGCCGGTCCGTGGCCGTACGTGTTGCTTTGCGTACGCCATGCGGCCTACAGGCCTGCCGACAGGGTTGAGTGGCGAAATATTAACTATACAAGGAGAAAAAAACACGCGAGAAAGTACACAAACTGTAACACATTCAGACACGCACGAAACGGCACTAGAAACGTTATGGCCTGCTTGATGGGAGCCGGCCTTCGTCTCTGGGGAAAGCGGGACGTGCGGTGCGACGTTGTCGAGCTTTTCCCCGAGCGATCGTTGCAGTAATGAACTGATTTTAATTATTTGATCATATCACGGAACGGTTGAGCGAACGCAGGACGCAACCGCCGGCGAACAAAATGAGTGCAATGAAAATTCATTGCCCGCAAGAAGCTACAACTTCCGCTGGGCCGGGAGCGGATTCCATTTCGCTTTTTGATGGGCTAAATTTTAGACATGGGATGGTTTTTCCTTCCATCTCCCATCAACGAGCCCGTGGCAATAAAGGATAAGGCAGATGGGGAGGGTGGACTTGAGATTGATATAAATTTTCATTTGTCGCCTGCCGAAGCGTTAGGTACGCCGCGAACTGAAGGCACACCTGTGGAAGGTTTGGGTTTTTTTTCTCCCTCTTTACACAATCCAAATTATAACATAATCTTCGCATTAGTCACACTTAACACTCCGCGTCGGGAACGATTTCAAATGGAAACAATGAAAATTAACAACCAACCTATCACGGAACGGTAACGAACTTCAAGCCTGTCGTCTTCATGACTAATGTAAACAGCTGCCATCAAATGAATCCGGCTCTTTCCCGGCGGTGGCGAAATCGTTCGCTGCAAACCACCGGTAGCGCAATATAAACAAATCACTATCACTAACGATCGTACGCGGGCGTACACGCGCGGGAGGAAGTGGCTGTGGTCCGCTCGACACAAATGATGCAGAAACGAAGTAATTTGGCTCACGGAATGTACCGCGCAACCGACAGCGGCAGCAAAATTCTACATTAACATATCCCAACCTGGCGTAAGCTTCCAAACGTGAACATTTCTAATAATCAGCGATAGAGCGATCCGACGAGTGAAACCAGAACCGGCATCGTATCGCATGCCCTGGAGAAGATCTCGACTGGAATGGAACCTGGTTGGGAGGGAAAACCGGTGGGTTGGGATGTGGGTAGCGCATTCAACCAAATCTTATGAGTACGAGCCAGGCGAGACGGGCGATGGCATGTAAATAACACTCGGAATAAATGTTATTGTGGAAGGTAATGAGACTGTGCGTGGCGTTTGGGTGAATTCGTATGTGTGTATGTGTTTTCTTCTTGCATATAGAACCGGGCTCACTGAGTGGGAAGCAGAAAAGCTTCAATCCTTGTTCTCGCTAACTAGCTTCGGATTCAGATTTGTGGTTTTGGCCCCCATTTGTCTCTCCGGGAATGGAGGGACTACGGTAGTGTGCAATATTGGCGGTGTGGTTTACCGGAACCGAACACTACTTCTCGCATTATTGGCTGCAGTGCGGTTGAGGAAAGTAAATTCCAATATTTACCCATATCAAAGATTTCCCTCGATTGGAATTTGGCTTACGTATGATAGAAGATTTCAAGTTATTAGTGTAAACATAACGGAAATGATTTTCCTCATAATAAAGATTGTTTATGTCCTTGCAATTCTTTGTATTTTCAATCCATAAAATTTTAGACCTTTTTAAAAAGATGCAACAAAAAAGTATTTTTTTCTATACAAAGACGAATAAATACATAGCAATAATTGTTTGGACATGTAAAATTTTAAGAGAAATTAAATTATACGATAAATAACACATATCAAAAATCGTAAAATATTATAAATAACTGGAATCATGCAGCAAGGCATCAAAGAAAATTCTTCGTATGCAACCTATAATATGTCAAAAATAAACCTATGCCATATAATGCAAATTTATTTTATACCAAACCATGTTTACAATTTAATTTTTTATTTATTTATTTATTTTTTTTTTGGTTAAAGTAGTTACGGCCTGGCCGTATTTCTTAAACTTACAATTTGATTTTGGTTTTTAAATTCTTAAAATTCTTCATAGAGATCATAATTATTTCATGCTGTTTTTATTGGCTGTCAAGTTAAATTTAATTGTTCCATAAAATTTCGCTCCGTTCAAAGAGTTTAGCAATACGGCCAGGCCGTTTCTTCTTTAATTAAATAAAGAGTTTGAAATACACAATTAACATTCCTACAGCAACACTGTTTTCCAGTGATTTTCGTTTCATTTTATAGCATAAATTTATCGTTCATAACCACAACCAATGTTCGATGCAGAGCGCGTAACTGCTGCTAATTGATTTATGTTTCTCATCAGCTTATTACGCTCTCACACTACAACTAATCCTGTCTTGTACGTGCATGCACGCTTCAACAACATTATAAGCTCATCCGCGCTCAGTGACAACATAATGCTTTCTTTAAACCATTCATTCCACGTCGCTCCAACTCCCCACGGTTCGCGGGCTTTCGCCGCTATAATAATACATTAAAATATCAGATGAAATTTATCGCCCGATAATAACATTGATAATAATGAATTCACGCTTTCGAAGCGAATTCATTAGTGTGCTTCTTTGCGCTTCTTTCCCAGCGGAGCCGGGTAGACTGGCGGTCTAAGTCAAAAGCAAAAACCCGCAGTAAAAGCAGCCGACAGAACGGTCACATACGATCAAGAAAACCAAAGCGCGCTCCCACACAAATACAAACAATGTGCACATACACATACACACTCGTCTACACATTCAGGCTCCGCGTAATGATTATCAAACACATGCGGTTAAAGTGAATGCGCGTTGCGGAGGGTTTCGACCGTGGCGCCGGATTCGGTTGATGCGAGATAAACGTGCGCACAATTTAATTTATTCGAGCGTAAACAATACTCTCGTCGCGAAAACACTTTTTGATTTGGTTCATTTGAAATGCAAATGAGCTCCACCTGCCCGAAAGGGGATGCACGGTTATCGTTCGGTTTATGCAAATTTCCACAAATCACCCATCGCGGGAGACGGAAAGCGCAACCCACAACACACGTACATACGGACATCCCCGCTGGCTGAACCGGTTTTTGTCGATGTGTTTCGTGCACCTACGCGCTTACAAATACCAACCACTAATTTCAATCTCGCCATCCTTTCCGGTAGGTCAGTCGTTTCCTTACCGGACGTGGGTGCATTTTCTGTGTATCTGAGAGGAATCTGACATATGTTAAGGTTATAAAATATCTTTCGCCAAAATCTGATGCCAAAAAAGCTTAACCAAAGCTACATTCAGAAGCAATCAAACAACTTATTTGGGAGTTCAAGTGAATTTGTTTTTCCATATTTACACCTGAAATACAATGAACTGAGTATAAATATGCAGTCTAAACAACTATTTTCCAAATTCAATTTAATAGTTAAAATTTCACCACATGCCCGAATTCCCTACAACAAACCATCGCCACCGTGTGGGCAATGTTAGGAACTGAATTTAAAACTACCACAAAACGCACGACGCTCTGCTACATTCGTTCTCCTCTTTTATTTGCTCATCCTAAACTCATCGCTCCCTTGCGCTCCACCTCCACTCCCGTCCTGCGACGCAAACACACGCCGGACTCCTCGGGTGCCTTAAAACCCCCGCAGCAAATTCAATTATATCCTTTTAGCTGAAACAATAAAGGAAAAAGCGGCAACAGCAACGGGTTCGACGGGGCGCACAGATAACGAAGGCAGCGGCCGTAGCGTAATCAACTTCGAGCTGCGTTGAAATCTACCGGCCATCCTTGGGGTTTCGGCATCAAACACCCTCCCACCCCGCCCGTGCGTGCCATGGTTCGCCGAAACCGGTGGGATAAATTTTAATCCCATTATGGGTTGGCCGCTGAAAATCGAATGCTTTGAATATTAATTTTATCACACTTCCTTCGTTTGTCGGGGGTGGTACAGACGAGTTTCGTGCGCATTCACGTTTGCATTTAGCTTGCTTCGGCCTTTCCGTTTCGTGCTGCGTTTTCACATACACAATGCAATTGTTTATTTCTAAACCCGTGCGCTTTAGTCCCAGCCGGCCGGGTCGGGAAAGGAAGGAAAACAAATCCACACTAACGATATCAACAGATAACTTTTACCAGTGCCGTGCACGGCCCAAAGCACAGCCGCGGATGATAGCTGGGAACGTAATTTTGTTTTTATTTTTTGTTTTTTTTTCGCTAAATCTATTTTCATTTGTATTCCTTCTTCGCCCGTCGATTGCTAGAGACACATAGCGGAACGTTTTGAAATACTTTTGTTTTCGCCTCTCTGGATTCCGCCTTAATCCCGCTGGGATTGTATTTATTTTTTGATTACATTGTGCAAGCTGGCTCCGGCAGTCAGCGGAAGTAGAAGCGATAGTAATAATAAGTAAACAGAAAAATACCCGCCCAAAAAGAATCCCAAAGCCCTTTTCCACAGCTTTGGTTTGGCTAAAGATGCTTTCCTACCAACGAAGGGAAACCAACAATTTCCCACCCTCCAAGACATGTGATTTCTCAAGAGTCAAAATCGATTTGGCTTCGATGGTTTGGCGCTGAAAGAGGAGCCTCTCCCCTCGCTTCGCCCTCCCTGAACTAATGCCACCAGCATTGTATGCTGATTGTTAGCATGTTTTCTGACGCTCGGCGCTCACCAATCTAATCTCGGGTGCCACCATTCTACGTCAAGCGGTTTTTTCCTCTTTCCTCCCATGAGCGCGGCACACCGGAGCACGAGCCGGGCCGATCCTAGCCCGTGCACTGGTGCAAGCCGGGAAAGCCAAAATTGTTCTATTGTTAAATGTATACGCCGAGTTGGGCTACATTTTTATTTGCTCGCTCAATCAACGGTTCTCATTCGGGGGCCGGGGTTTCGTGCTGCGAATGCACAATTCGAAGGCGAGGAAACATTGAATTGATTATAACTATTTTCCGCACGGTCATCCCACGGTGAAATAGTGCCTTTCTTTGACCGGGGTTTGGGCCACCACAGGGGCTGCAAGCTCGTGGATGCATTGCAGTGCATTTGTGCCTGAAGAGGGAGCCACCGAGCGAGCAGCTCGCCGATGGGAAGAGCGGGGCTCGGGCGTGAAGTTGTGCCGTACTTGTGCCATGCAATTCAACGAAGGTCAAACATGGATTCGTGATATATGAGCCGTAGCATTGTCGACCGAAGCGGTGCTGATGGTGGTGGTGCCATGCGGGAAAGGTTTGCCGGAACTAATAGCATAGAAAATGGAACTTGATAAGAACGCCATTGTTAAGGGTAAGTACTTTCTACCCTTTGGGCCGACATTGCGGTTCAGTGGAAGCTGTGGGCACTGGAAAACGGATTCAGTCGAGGGTGCAGTGAAAGGGAACGAAAGTTCTCCCTCCCCAATCAGGGACTGTTTCCTTTCCCTTAAGGGAAAAACGACGCTGCAACTGCAAAGCAAGGCGAATCGCTTGATTGAGATAATTTAAGCTTGCGGTTGAACGAAACGTATAAATAACAGTTTCCTGTGCTCGTGATTGTTGTTTCGAGTGGTTGTGATTAAACAAATCGACTGAAGCACGTTTTCATATCGATAAAATGTATTATTTCTCGCAAAACTCCGTTAGTG
>JXXB01002461.1:0-18655 GCA_000956275.1 Anopheles koliensis
TGTAATTTCTCACATTCACGCACACACCTTCGACATTCGAAGTGATCGTTGTTACCTGAAATAACATTATAGTTAACTTGATTTAAATTTTCCCTTTGCATACAAATTTAAAATATTTGTTGATTCGCTTTCTTAATAGTATATTATGATATCCACAATGTTTTAGCTTATCTTCATGCACCTTCTTCTCGTTTGTAATTGAAGATGTTCACTAGAACAAGCCTATAAAATCACGAAACACGTTTTTCTACTGAGATAATCTTCCCCTGAGATGTCTGGTGTGTTTGATCCGTTACTACGTGCAAGGCTCTCCACACATTCGAGGTCCACTGAGGAACTTTCATATTACCGGACATTCTGTGATATCTTGCACTCGTGCGTTTGTTGGGCATAATAAAAAAAGCGCAATAAGTGTCGTTTTAATAACTGTATTTCACGATAACATCGCACTAAAACTGTTCATTTTGCTACAAAGTCTATAGAACTATTCAAACACTTGTCTATATATTAAACCTACACAATTTATCGTACGTAAAGCTGTAACATACATTTCGCATTAAAGTATTTGATCCAACACATGCATAATTTTAATACATTTTCACGAGCCAGCTATACACTCAAGAAGGAAGCATACTATTGCCCCTTTAATTTATCCATTCCATATTTTGTTACGACAAATTCTGTTACATTATTAGTGATCCAAACTCGAACATTTATTTATTTTTTGAGGTACCAATCCACCTACAGTCCGGATATTGTTTGTTGTTGGAGGATCCGCTACATACCAAGCATAGATACGACCTCTGGCATCTCCTGTTGAAAGTTATAATTTTCAAATTAGCAATATATGAAAAAAAAAATGGAAGTATCCAATGAACGATAACATTACCAACATATAGTGTGTGATGATCTTTCGAAATAGCGAGTGTTGTAATACTTGCTGGCTCCACATTATTCCTGCAATCGTACGCAGTATGCATAGTCAACTCTGTTCTAAAAACAAGTTTTCTTTCCCAACGCACGTTTGCTGTAAATAAAAAGAAACATATCTCGAATATTAAGCATAAGTTGGAAACTTATTCAAAACAGCTGTTTGTTTCAAAGTTGTTTCAAAATGCCGAAAGTTTCTAAAGAAAGCTGCACAACATAATCCACTATTTACTTACGTGCTAAAGATAGCTGATTATTGTCTGTGCCATCCGATTTATTTGACAACGCCTGCGTTGATGATTCCGTTATTGTTTGTTGTGTTCTGTTCAACAGAAATTCAATCGACCACATCTGAAACGGAAGGAATCGATGTACAATGCTGACGTTCTGTTATAAAATAAAAACGTTTTCTTCAAATACCCTCACAACGCCATCAGTTGATCCGGTAATTATGACGTTGTTGGTATCCCATTCTCGTATGCTCGAGAAGGTAACACAAAGGATTTGCTGCATTCTGTCTGAACTGCCCATGCTTGTGTTAACGACCGCAAGTTTCAACCCATTGATTGACCATATGTGCAGCCAAGTGCCAGAGCATGTCGCAATATCACCCTACAAACAAACAAGTTGCGCCGCAGGTATTGTTAAAATAATATTTGCACTACATGAAAGCCCATCGAACTTACCGTCAACTCATTAATGCTGACCGCAGCTACGATACCCGTGTGTCCGACAAGCTGTCGCACGTAAGTCAACCGAGCTAGATCCCATATGATGGCACTGTGATCACGGGATCCGCTTAAAATGATGTTGTAGGCGCTGCTGGATGTAAGAGCGGTGACGGCATCTGTATGCCCGTATAAAGTTTGCTTGAGAGCGATTTTTTTAAACTTTGTGTCAATATTATACACGGATATTACAGAGCTGGTGCCAGCTATTATTAACAATTTTGCGCTCGGACAGGTGCAGGAAAGGATCTCGCCACAGTGATCGATATTTTCCCACGCATGGTATGTACGATCAGATTCGTAACAACCAACGCGCAACGAGTGATCGGCGTAGCCCCACGCTATATAGCGATTGTTGGATTTTGGAATTAGTATTTTGTTCTGCTCAACAGCTAACACATGTTTCTCGTGTTGTATTATCTGACCTACAGGGCCTTTTAGTTCTGGAAGCAGAAAATTAAGACAAAATCATTAATGATATGTTAACTAGGCGCTAAGGGAAGGTGGAGGGGGAAATACGTTAAAGCTATGGACAATGTTTAAAAACAAGTTGCTGAGAATGAATCTCGTGTTAGGCAGCTATATCTCTACATGTTTAATAACATACCTTTTATGGGTTGTTGACTAGACTTTAGACTATTTAGATGGTAGAAGAATATTTTCTCGTAGTTAATAGCAGGCGTGCCTCCTATTGGTGATAGCGGAGGTATGAGTGGGCTCACGTCTACAAGAATGGAAAATTGCTTCGCCGGTATCATGCGCTTAGCGGGATGTTGCTTTCGAAACAGTTGTTTCGGAATTTGTCCAAAATTATTAATAAATCCTATAGCGGCACTCTTCTGCAGTGGATCTTCAATGCTGAATAATATAACATGGGCATAAGTAAACTAATTGCTTGTACATGATTTAACACAAAGAGGCACACACACTAACTTACTTGTAGATATCTACGTTTCCTTCGTAAAATAAGTGATGAAATACGTTCACCGCATCTATGGCAGCTTGCCCTTGTTGCTTGTATCCAAATATGAGGTCGATCCACTGAAAAAGAGAAACCCAAACCATTTTACATTGCATGCGACCAATTCGCAAATCACACACATTCTACACCAACAACACCACAGCACCGACTTACCAAGTGAAGGTGACGACTCACGTAATCGCACTCAAGCGCTTCTCGGTGCATTCGAATAAACTCACGCGGGTCATTTTTGGCCCATGGTGGCAGCACCACATTATTCAGTATCTCACCGTTTTGCTTCGTTCCGAGATCGAAACGGTTCGAATTTTCCAAAAATTCGGGAAGATAAAAAAACTCGGGAATGAGTTCCTTTACATCAGCCATATTTTGCTTCGAAGCCGAGAACCAGGCTTCTTTAATACTGTGAAACATTCGATCCGCCAAATCGAAATGACCACCCTGAAGGCGCAGGAAATGTTGCGTGAAGGGTTCGAGACGAACCAGGTACGAGCAAATGATCATGGCTGAACTGTAATGTGTTCCATAATGGTATGGTGGAGTATCGCCTTGCGGGTCGTCCCAGTCTTTATATCGTTTTAGAAATTGTTCCAAACGTTCTTGTGATTGTGCTCCCATCGGTTTTGAGAGGTCCCGAAAATTAGATGGTTCGTTCAGATCGAGTGTTTCGGTGTCATAGTTCGCCAGAATCCAAGGGAATACTGGATATTGCATCAAATCATTGTACGACCGGCCAGCCAATGAGTTTAGATGCATGAGGTACTGAAAGTTTGATATTTCTCCACGCTGAAGAAGAAAAAAGAATTGTAATTAAAGTTTTAACGCAAAAGATAAAATATGTGTATTAAAAAAAAACTTACCACCCAACGCTGCGTGACTGATGTTTCCCCTATTAAACTACTCAGTAGGCCAGCATTCTGCTCCACGCTTGCAGCTCTTTTTTGACCGGCCACAGACTGCTGCGCATTGTCCGCGATTTGGGTTGCCATCGAAGTTACCTTCTGAAAAACTTTATTCCGCACTTTTTGCGGAAAACTCAGTAGATAATTCTGTCCGTTGCCGCAAAACACTTCCAGCGCAATCGGCTGCAAGAGATATCGTCGCTTATGTATTTCACGGATGTCTTCGTAGAATATTTTTGAGCATTGTCGTATGTTGCGTGACCTACAATAACGAGATAAAACGTTCAAGCATCACCTGATCAGAACTAATTGAAAAGTGTCTAAACGAAATCGAACAGTATATAACATCATTCGTTCAATTGATGTCTGTTTTATAGAAAAAAAAAACACTCACGTATCTTCTCTTTTGCCTTTACAACAATTTGTTTCATAAAAAGCTACCAAAGATAATTGTTATGTTCAATACTTTCTTGTTGATTGTGAATGTTTTTTTTTGTAACACAATAAAAGCTACGACAGCATTGTGGATGGTATACGTTACATTTGAGAATTTCCCGATGTTGTGCTAGGCAGGATCGGATCGAAGCTTTCCGCGGGCAGGGAATCAATATCATGTATTTCCCGATTGCAAAGCAATGTGAAACCATCCACAATATAACAACATTCTTTGCCAAACAACAGCAATCCCTCGAACGTGTCCAATCCTTGTATGCGCGCAGTTCGAAAAATGTTGGAAACCTGTAGCAACAATAAAACAAACGAAATGTTTACTCATTCTCGCTCATTTCAACGCTAATAATAACTCTACCTTTTCTTTGTCCTCTAGAAGACGCAATAATATTTGACTATCTGGCAGCGAAAATGATAGATCTTCTTCATTTTCCAAACAGTATCCTTGCACGTCGTTCTTCATTCTGGAGGAAAAATATTTAAACACAATATAAAAAAAAAACACATTACACTGGAACCGGAAGCAATTGTATCAACTGTTTCATCCTTACCTATTCGAGTTAGAGTATTCGGATTTGTTGGTAGAAGCATCGTTTCTAGACGAACTACTGCCGGCCGTGACGTCCTGTTCAAACTGTTCTGGAAACATGTGCCGATACTGTCGTACGAACTTTGTATACTTCGCGCTATCATAGCTGATGGCAACTCTGCTTTTGATCTGCCGTTGCTGATGATGATCGGTAGCATCGTTTAGGTCGTCTAGTTCAGGGCGTGGAGGGTAATGCACATAAAACAGAACGTTCTTCAGCATTTTCTTTCGCATACGATACGGTCCCTCCGTGCTGTCCAGAGTCCATTTGGTAAAATCGGCACAGCACTCCGGTCCCCAGATTGCTCGTTCTCGGATTAGCTCTGCTTCTACTTGTAACCAGTCCTGATAGACATATCGTTTGGTGTGCATGTAGCTGTTGCTATGTTGGGTCGTTCGAAGGTGCCAAAAATCTTGCACAAGGTTCAGTTTGGCACTGACCGATTGACGGATTAGGTCCACGTTGAACTCTTCCACACGCTGCCCGTGCCGTTTGCTAACTTCCTTCTTCAGTTTCGTCCGACTGGTGAGGCGTGTCAGACCGCCCGTAACTTTTTGAATCTTTGATTGTATGCTGTTGTGCACGTCCCACGGGTTTCGAGAGGCGGAGCGTTTTTCTGTTTCCACATATGCTAGCCAATGTTTGAAAGCCGATTCAAAAATCTGCTCGTACGTGCGATCAATGTTTGGGGCGCGAGTGTTGCGCAGCGGCTGTGTAAGTGTCACTTTGAATATCTCCTCTATTACCGGTTTCTTACACACGTACAGCTCTTCCCACACTCTGAACGATATATTCGCCAGTTCGGAGGATGCTCCGATCGCCAAATCGTAACGCTGCAGCTTTTGGGAAGCAAGAGAGTCCTCACTATCGGAACAAACCAGTGCATCCACATGCCACGTCGTTGTTCTTTCCTGTTCAAAGTGCGCTGGAGGCGTAAGAACGATGCTATTTCCATGGTGCAGTTGTAGCAAGCAGTAGGTCAAGCAACCGATAAAGTCCGGATCTTGGTTTCCGGCACCAAACACCAATAAACGATTTTTCATGAGCTTTTGCAGCACTTCCACCAGGGTAGCATCTGCTGGTATGGGTGGGTATGCTAGCAGATAAAGAATGCACCGATTCAACGAGCGATACAGTGACTCCGACGAGCTTGTGCTTGCAACATTCGATCCATTGCTACTGATGCCGCCACCGCTAGCCGATGAAGTGGTACGGCCGGCGAGCCGTTTCGTCTGGTGTATAAGCTGCACGCAATACTCAAACATTTCACGTCCATCGATGAACAACATCTGTTGCCAGAGTTTGTCAACGAACCGTGCCGTTAGATAGAACACATTCGCCGCCACATGCTCCTGCCCGGCGAGTTTATGATGATTGCTTCCCATCGCGGTGCCCGCTTGGCCCTCAACTAAAGTGTTCAATAAAGCTTCACTTTTCATTAGCAACGAAATTATGTTCGATAGAAATTGTTTCCGTTGATCGTCGGAAATGTTACTGAATGGTATGAAAAACTCCAACACCGTGTCTATTACGGGTGGTGTTTTTCCTGAATGTAACAATGACAAAGAATCGATGATTAAGGTGTGCAGAAAATCCATAACATGCTCGATAACTGGTTCGTTGGAAGACATGTCTTTCAATTGTGGGGTTTTGGGTAAACTTGCCAACGATGCTCCTTCTTCCGGTATAGTTGAACCGGGTGACAGATCTTTGTGGCTAGGTGAGGAGGAACTTTTTGTGCTAGCGGGTGATGCTGTAGGTGAAAGTCCTAACGCCGTTATGTCGCTATCGGTACCGATCGCATTAGAAGGAGCAAATTGAATTGCTATTAGAGAGACGATGACATCGGCACTCATGACGATCGAAGCAAAATCTGGAAGTTGGCGATGGAATGACATGAGCAAACGTAATACTTCGCATGGATGCGTTTGCAGCCAATGGGGTGACACATCCTTCTCGACATCCAAGCTCCCTTCCGTCTCCTTACTGTGTACAATCGATCTGATTAAACTGAGCAGGATGCATACCGCCTCGGTACAGAAAGTCATTTTATCCGATGCTGCATTTCCTGCGGCGTGATTATGTGCCGCGGCTGACGTCCACAGGAAGGACCAGATTGATTCCAGATTCTTATCTTTAGAAGGCATGATTGACGATTTCACCGGATACCCTATGATCAATGCAATAAGCAATGAAAATACTTCCGGCACGTTAATGCGATGCATTAGCAACCATTCCAGATACGGGAACCCCATCAAATGTAGCGGCTGCTGATGGTTTAGGCTGTCTTCTAACACAGCACTACTGGTAGAACCAGCCGACACTTGGGTGGGTATTTTAGTCGAAAGTAGTATTGCATTTCGAGATTGCATAATTATTTCAGTGTTTTTCAAATAGCCTTCTTCTCCGATGGTAGTTTTTCCCTCTCTAAACCGAGCTAGGATGGGTTCTCTCGTGAGCATTACGACTAGCAACCGAAGTGCCCAAACCATCGTAGAATAGTGCAAATGTGGTTGCATCAGCAGGAGCACCCATTCGAGTCCCAACACTCGTGACAGTTCATCGCAAAATCGCCAGTTAATCACATTATTTGCCCCGAAACATAAGTGGTGCAGAATGCTGAGACAACGGTTTCGAAAATGTACATGACGGTCTGAGGGTTTTTCCGCTTCATGTTTAGCAGAACCAGCGATCTGAAAAATAAGAAAAAAAAATATTTCTCAGAAGAAGTCACGAAGTATTGGTGATGCTGATGCACATTAAATGTTCGGTCACAACACGGTTGATACTACTGTTCAGAATTTAGGGAGAAATAATGAAGAAATTATTCACAATGAAGATGATAGTGTTACTATGACTTGCGAGATTAAAATCATCTAGAAGCATGTTGAGCCTTTCTCGTCATTACCACAAGCAAAATTCAAAAGGAACAAATAAAATGGAAAGATCTAAAATGATCATGTGAATCTGTGTACAGAAATACTGACTGTGTGCTAAATGTGGAACATAGTGCTAAATAAAGCATCGTTCCTCATGAATTGAAATTTTTTAGAGAGAACAAGTGAACAAGTGTGAACTATTTAAATAACAATAGTTTTTTTTTTCTTACAATGTACCGTTAAGATTAAGCACCTACCGTGGGAATACATTTAGCGATATATTGTCCAAAGAGTAATAGATCGTTAGACCTTATTTGATGCGAAAGCAATATTTGTACCAGTGCAAATAACGCTTTTTCTGCTCCTTCCTCACAGATGTCGTCGGTTATGTGCAGGAGTTTTGATAGACACTGTAAAAGAAGCAAACCTTTTGTTAACACTTCGAAAAAGATGGAAACGGTTAAATCGAATTAATTTAACATTGAATTGAAAAGTGTCTGTTTATTAAAAGTGTGTGAATTGTGCATGACCGTTCCAGTACGTACCTGCAAATCCTGCATTATTCGTATATTTACAATCTTTTCGTTGGATTCGGTGGCCAATTCCAGTAGATGCTCCAACAACGAACGAATCAGATCGTTCGATTGGTCTAACCATATAGGAAAATCGCACAACATATCCTGAAATTAAAGATTATCCAATAATTATCCTCAAAGTATTCACTAATTCCCAAAGTGGTCTAGTAAATCCAAACAAACTTACCTGGAATGCGGTTATGTTCGGTATAGTTGATGTTTCATGTCCACTATGGACGGTGCCAACCAAATTGAATGTTAAATGCAAAATGTGAGAATTGAGCAACATTTTTTTACGTTTGTACAACATTCCAAGCGTTTGGTAGAACCGACGCTGGTTCATTTCCTGCCGTGCTAACTTGCTTGTACGTAAAATACAAGTTAGTGCTTTAACAGAGGCATACAAACTTTCGATGTTGTGGGACATAGCAACCAAGCCAAGTAGAACGCTGCATCCTCCAACGGTGTTGATCGTCATCGAAACGGGAAATGGATTGAACTTCCGAATGCCGAGATATCCAACGAGCACTCCTCCCAATGTACGTGCGGGACCATTAAGATGCCCAGCGGCATTGTGCAATACTACGATCGGTGTAGCGTTTTCATGAGAACTCATACCAAGCTGTTTCCCGATCACTTTCGCATCCGTGCGGTTATACACCTTTCTTATTTTGTGTAGTGTCATGTATGAGAATGCTTTGGGATTGATACCAAACACCACTCGATCCTCAGCAACTAAGGGATTCATTTCTTCGTTGTCCTCCAATCGCACGTCCTGAAATGAACCCAGGTAATGCGGGCCAAGCATGTATATTCGGGCGACGGCGGACGCATCAAATGACTGCAATACCAAAGAATTCCAAGAATGAGTGACATTTTTGAGCGTAACTGTTGCTATCATAACTTACGTCGTCGATAAGATTGCAAACTCCTTGCTTCCAGACCAGCTTAGAGTACATCCGCCATATTGGTGGCGTTCCAATAAACGCGTGAAAACAGCTGGCCTGATTACGTGCCGAACTGGCCGATATGCATGAAATTGGATTAATCTTTTGCGAGTGCACATGTCGACCATCCAAATAAATCGATAGTAGGGAAGATTTGGGAGAAATTTTGCCAAGTGTTACAGCCACATGATGCCACTGACATTCGCGAATAAATGTTGGACACCAAACTCGTGTCAGGAATTCATCTTTGTAGACATTGCAATATTCTGGATAAAAAGGAATGAAATTTAATTTTGATTTTTGAAACGGCAACATCAAATCATATGAAATGATGTACTATACCTTGCGAGAATGGAAATTCCTGAGTAGCAACAGAGAGAGATTTGTCGCTGGGTAAGATTAAAATACTGAACACCACAACCGCATCTTCGCTGGAACCATCGTCCGAGCGTACGATATGCAATAATCTGATTGGATGACAATCGGCCTGGATTGCGTGCGGGTACCGTTCAACACAAAACCACGTGCTAAACGTTAAACCATTGTTCGATGGAAATGTCCTATCTCCAGTTCCGATGCCACCGCCAGCGCTAGACTCCGTTTGAAGACCGCTGGCATTGGCATTTCTGCTGACATTACTTTGAAAACCAGGCAACGAAGATACACTCAACCCAATGCTACCAGTGATACCAGACCCACTCGTACCTCCCGTCAGACCGGAAGACGCCGAGCTATGCAGATGATGATGGGCCATGGATTGAAACTGCGAGTTTAAATTACTTGGTGCAATGTTCGGAAAGAAAAGACAGGCAAATCCTTCCGTCGACATGTCCATCTCAATGAACGGGGGCATCGTATATGAACCATGAGTTCGGAAATCGCGTGGTGTCGTTATTGAAACCAACGTTTTTACTCGTGTCAGCGGCACAGGCGGTGTGAAATTGTCACGCGAGTCATCTTCACTTTCGTTCACCAGCTGAAGACCCAAACGGAGGAAGGTACGCAACTCCTTCGACATTAAAGCCTGCACGGCCAGTCGCTCAAAGATGTACTGCAGCGAGACGTGAAGTGGGTGAAATTCGTCGACTAAAGCTTCCTTACAAAAGTGGACGATACACTCGTTCAACCCACCGTCGCACATGATCTGTTGATTGCGCTCACTACGCACGAACGACTTAATAACATCAGCCAAAAAGAATTGCAACCCAATCGCTCTCTGTGTCGAACCATCCCATTCGAGTGCTTCACTCTCGTCGTTTGATGAGCATAACTCCTCAATCGAAGGCAACAGTTTCAGCATGCATACAATGACCGATGGATGCACTATTACATGATCGTTTACATTTGCCGACGCAGAGGGTGTGCCTAACATTCCACCCATATTAGATTCCTGGAACGAAAATAAACCAAACGGCACCGCGTGTAAGTAATGGCAAACATTTTAAACACATTTCTATCCCATTTAGCAATATATACATCAAATTATAAGGTAATTTATAAATGTATGTTGAACCAAAAATGAGTGCATATGTAACCATAATACTGACTACAAGGGTTATGCTTCTTATAAGTTAAAAAAGTATACTCACAGAACCTATATCCGTGATTATTTTGCTATGTCGCGACATTTCTACCATCTGAGGTCCGTCAAATCCGTCCAACACAATATCATAGAGAATACGATAGATAATGCATATAGACCGCAATGATGGAGTAATCCTATTATCTGTGTCTATGGACAACTCGTTACTGTAAGAATATATGCAATGAAATGGTACCGCTTGAGCATGAAGTAATCCTTTTAATCGATGTAATATTCAAAATAAATTATGAATTTAATTTACTGTATTCAGTACAAAATTGGGTTTCCATTCCATTCCGAGATTGCTTTACGATTTTTTGGGGTATGTTGATTTGCCTGATTTAGTATTTTATATATTCTCTTACCTTTGTAAACGATTGTCAACGTTGTTCAATGCTGTCTTAAAAACCGTTGCGTAAGCATCAACCAATGACGAATCAACAGTTACACTATCTTGTCGAGAACAGTTGTCGCTATGTTTGTCGTTACATTCGGACGAATATGGTTTGACTGATTTGTTTCTAGAAAAACATCCCATGTCACGGATAGCTTCCAAGAACAGGTTGTTGGCGACCTAGGAACGGAAAATGGAATATTCCACGTTAGGTTAATAAGATGCGTTAATATACTTTAACACAGGTTACCTCATTTTGAAAATATTTCGCATTGGCTGGTTCAAAGCGCATAGCGGCACTAAGAGTTTGGCATACCATCCGAAATAAACGTATGTGAATCTTGCAGGGTCCTTCGTGAGGCAACGTATGCCCGAATTGATTTTTTAGCAAATCCAAAACGTTCACAACGTACACAAATCCGCCAACCTGCAGTGTAAAAATAAGGGATGTTTGTATATCGTTAGATAAACGGTAGTTGTTAAGACAACAAAGTCAAAATGATGTTTAGATGTAATGTTTAGTCGACCCTAACGCACCTGAAACTGCTATACTAAGAGCTATACTAGGTAGTTTGAAACAGTATTACCTTTCGAAATATGGACCTCGTTCGATGACTTTCCTTCAAGCAATCGATCAACACTTGCAAAACGTGTATTCGCATCAATGCACTGAGCGATTGTTGTTCTGTTGATACATTAATCGATTTCAATAGATGCAGCATATCATCTTCCCCACCAACGGTTGACACGAGCTCCTTGACTATTTCTGGAGGAAATTCAGGTTGGCATAAAATAAAATAGTAAATTTACTTTGATAAAAAAGAACTTACTCATGACTGCTGCGCTGCCGAATTTATACTTCAATATGTCGTATATACACTTGTTGCCACCGCTATTTTTAAAGATGGATGTATTATTGGAATTTCCATTCAACAACCGTACTAAGGCTTCCATTATTAGAGTTCCCAAAATTTCTTGTGAGTCTGTTGCGGTGGTTGAATCTGGAGGCAAGACAGTAATGAGAAAAGAAAAATATAGAAAGATGTATGTGAAACATCAAATTTTATGTGACACATCGAAAAGACAACAATCAATGCAACCAGTTAGTGTCGGTGAACTAAGAGTGCTTCATGTACGTTTCATTTTACGAAAGTGATTGTTTTTAGCATAAAACTCAAGTTGCACATGAAATGTACATGAATATGTTTGCGAAACATATAACCGTTTGAAGTACCTGTAGTTTTACACTCCATGGTGTCGGTGTCAGAATAGCAGGGTAACGTTTGTATGTCGATGTTCTCCTCCAGGTAATCTTTGTAGCGTTTCATGCAAGTAACGAATACTTCCAGCACGCCGACCTCTCGATACACATCGATGAATATGTTATTGTGTCTATAAAACAGATTAAACAGGTTAGTAGATCAATTCACCGTTCTTGTGCCCATGGTTACCAAGTAAACCGGAAACTTATCTTACCGCAGTAGGCGCAGAAATGTCCGGGTACACGCAATGCTCGTTTCAATGGCTTGATTGGTTTTTAAAAGTACCGATAGTGCGATCAGCTCTTTACGCGGTATAAAGTTCAGCTGAAGCACTATAAACTCTATTAGTTCGAAGAAGTGTTGCTGTACCGTTTTAGGTTTATGATGAATTTTATCCGCAAACAAGCAGAAAGTGCTCTGCGATTCCAGCATGAAATAGTTTACATCATCACTTTTATACACATCTTTGATTGCATTGAGTATCATACAGCAGACAGACGTATTTGTCGATCGTAGAAAAACTGTTTGTAGCACTTGAAAAGCATGAATGTTACGTATGCATGCGGTTTTCGAGGACTTTGATGGCACCCGAAATTCTTGTAACTGGAATTGAACCTTCGATTTGTCCATCATATGTAACGGAGGAGCTTGAGCATATCCACAGTAGCAAAGCGTAACAATCGTCTGTATGAGCTTTAGAAACATTTTTTCATACAATTGCGCTACATCACTTCCTTCGTGAGCTTGGATGTCTTGATTCATTCTGGAAGATAAAATCGTCGGAAGATCAAATATTGCCCTGCTGCACAAAACAAGCACAAACCAATGATAATTACTTCAAGAGACAGCCGATCAGAAACAGGTACCCTTGGCATTGCTTAAAATCATCCATCAATGTTTGAGAATACTGCGATGATTGTTGGAGAAAGCCACAAATAGAACACAGCATATCTACGGTATCCAATGGTTTCGAGCTGATTGATCGTTGCATATTGTCAATGCACAGTGCCATACAACCCTTAGCTGAATAGTAAAACGAAAGTAAAAGAAATGTATTTAAACAAACATTTACGTACATGGGCAAAATAACCTACCGTGAACGTATGTTGTGATTGTTTCGCTTAGCGCATATCGACCGAGGGTGTCCAGAACGTCACCAGCAAGCGATCGCCACCGACGATTGCAAGGCCCGTACTGTGCAGTCACAGTAGAAAAAAGCAATGTTAAATCATCCGCCCTTATCAATTCCTCTGCGGCCAGTGGATTGGTGCAAAGTTTTAGCAATATCTGAAATGTATAAAAAGCCATCCATACCAACATCAGTGGTTTGCAAACTTCGAAAAAAGTTCTCTACTCATGCACACTACTCACTCTCAGTCAAATGAACTTGTTTTGTAGCACAATAATACCAATTTTTTATTACTCAGTGAGCTATACTTACTTTTGAAAACGAATTAAAAGAGCAGGTTTGTGTATCGGGTAGCGCGGGATTTTCTGAACAGTGAAATGTTTCATTTTTTTCGGGAAGATCCAGAAACAGATATATGCATCGCACCAGAGTCGATGGCAAAGATGCGTTTATCATTATCTGAAAATATAAAACGACGTTGAGATTAGACGTTGGGATTGTCAATTACTTTAATAGCTGTTACAGCAAAATACCTCATGCAATGAACCATCATTGTTTTGCGTCGCCATCAGGCAAACGGTTGCTAGCAGAACCGAGCCATTTCCCGTTTCTTCGTTTCCATCGGTATTATGAAGCTCAAGAAACGATGCAATCGTTTTTGACGCTGTTTCCGTGCTACGATTCAAAGCTCTAAAAAATTTAATAAAAATATTAGCCATGTTCTCTGAAATTTCTAACGGTATCAATAAACGGTATTGATGATAAAAAGTGTAATTTGCTAATTTCCTAATAAGTTATAAGCGAAACAATTTTACACATAATTTACAAATTGCCAGATACAATTTGACAGTGTTTCGATTTGTGGTATAGTACTGTAAAGTTTTAGTAACCAGTCTTAACACAAGAATGATCCATGATAGATACATGTGTATCAATACTTACCTTCGCTTGATTTCTCTTGCCAATAGTTGACTAATCTGATGGCAGAAGGCAGCATGACATTCCCATACCATAGATTGAGGTGTCGCAAAAGAAGGTCTTTTGTTTTTATCATTTATCACCTTTAGATTATTTCCAGCATTGCAATATAAGGGAAGCATCTGGTACAGCCTCTTATCCCGTTCCTGGTCGGTCAAAGTATCCTTCACACTTATAAATTCATCAAACAGCTTCCGAAGATGGAGCATCGTTAGTGCCACTTCACTGGCACTGTCCCCGTCCGATTGTTTACCACTTTGTGGCTTCATCCCGTCCAGGCTCATGTTCGCAAATTATTACGCTGCTGCAATTGAAATTTATTCCGTTTATTGCTCGCCTTTTTCTGTTCCTCAATGATTGTCGTAATAATGTGCTAATTTAAATAAATCACATCCTTTACATCTGACGTAAGATGCAATGAAATTGTAATCTAAACGGAATCTAAGCACGAAGAAAATAATTTTCTTCATTCATTGAAAGAGATTAATACTTCAAATTTACCTATGGCAGCAAAATTATTGAACGCTAAACAATGCCACCCTTTTCATCAGACACCTATGACACCCATTGCGATGCGCGGAATGCCTATAATAATATACAGAATATTAAAACACCTAATGATAACTTCACGTAAGCTCCTGCAGCTTGTTTGCCTATTTTTCAAATCGATTTTTCCATGATTCACTTTTGACAACTTGTTCTGTTTGTTTACCATTTTTTGTGTCTATTAGATTGATAACTCCCACACCAAACCAACACAACTATGTTTGACATTCTTTCTATTTCTTTTTCAAAACAAAGTCCTACTGAAAGGTTGTCTATGGGTCAAGTGTTTTTGCATTTTTCTTTCTTTCTGTTATCATAATTCAAAGTACTTATTGTCATTTGATTCTTTTAATTCTTTTCTGATCTAATAACGTTTTGAAAATGCAGCTGTAAACAAAAAGTTCCCTCTTGCTATCGCAGGAACGCTCCAGAATATTTTCTGGATCGGATTCAATCGATCTTCCATACCAGCGGAATTAAAGATTTGGGGTTTACCATCACTACCTTCGTATCAACTTTTGTCACTTCGCTTGCACGAGGTGTTGTTGTTTACGTTCTATCTTTTTCAATTGCGTTGTGTGCGGAAAGTTAGTTTTTCAAGATGAAAGTTAAAGTTATCTCCAGAAATCCGGACAACTATACCCGAGAAACGAAGACGGATCTTCACAAAATTTTTCGCAACTATGACCGCGAGCTGCACCCGTTTCAAAGCGCCAGAGAGTATGTGCGTGCCCTGAATGCCACAAAACTGGAACGAGTTTTCGCGAAACCTTTCGTCGGAAATCTGGATGGCCACCGCGATGGCGTGGCAGTGATGACGAAGAATTATAAAAAGTTATCCCTCATTGCTACTGGTGCTTATGATGGCGAGGTCAAATTGTGGTACATTGCGAATAAAACATGCCTCTCAAGCATTCAAGCTCACATGGGCTACTGCCGGGGGATAGCGTTTTCAAGCGATGAATCCCGTGTGATAACGATTGGCGACGACAAGAAAATCATGATGTGGGGCTACGATGCCAATCAACTTGAAGACGATAGCCTAAAGCCGGTTAACATGATTACCACGAAAACGGTTCTTGTCTCACTGTCCCATAGCTACGATGGCCCATGTTTTGCCACCAGCGGAGAGACCTGTCACATATGGGATGAAAACCGCAACGAGCCACTGAAGGAACTGAAATGGGGTGTAGATATGCTGCAGGACGTTAAGTATAATCCCATCGAAACATACCTACTGGCAGCGTGTGGCTCCGATCGAGGAATAATCTTGTACGATCAGCGTGAAACGAAACCGTTGCGAAAAGTCGTCATGACCCTGCGTTCCAATCAATTGGCTTGGAATCCCATGCAAGCGTTTCATTTCACCGTGGCCAACGAAGACTACAACCTCTACACGTACGATACACGTTTTCTAACACAGCCGTTAAAAATTCACCACGGCCATGTGGCCTCTGTTACGTCGGTAGATTATGCCCCTACGGGGCGGGAATTTGTTTCCGGTAGCTACGATAAAACCATCCGCATTTTTGACGCAACAAAGGCCAACAGCAGAGAAGTGTATCACACGAAACGCATGCAGCGCGTCACTTGCGTGAACTGGAGTATGGACTGCAAATACATTTTCTCCGGCTCCGACGAAATGAACGTACGCGTGTGGAAGGCAAACGCTGCCGAAAAACTTGGCCCCCTGCAAATGCGTGAAAAGAGCGCATCCAACTATAACGCCGCGCTTAAAGAGAAGTACGCCGCACATCCATCGATTAAACGCATTGCCCAGCATCGGCAGGTGCCCAAGATGGTGTACAACGAGCAGGCCAAGCAACGTGCGTCTAAACAAAGCGAGAAAAGAAAGGAAGAAAATCGGCGTCAGAATTCGAAACCCGGAAAAGTACCGTACGTCGCTGAAGCAAAGACGAAGATTGTCCGTACGGAATAGGCATAAGCATTTTTATGATTGTGCTTTGTTTAAATAAAATTGATTCAACCAACTGGCAGCGTAATGTAGGATTTAATGCAGCATTCATATTTACCCGAAAAGGAATAACAACTTCCGTCGATGGCAGTGACATAGCTGAGCAAGCAGAAAATAGCGCCATGCAAATCAAGGACTACTAGACTTCTACTACACTACTTGTAAGCATTGCCAGCGAATTTTATCGAAAGACAAGAATTTTCAATACATTTTCATTTGAACAACCGTCGCTAACTCATCGAAAAAGACGAGGTGTTTCCCTTTGAAATTTATTCAAATTATTCTATGCATCTCTAACCTCATGATCCCAGTTTGAACATTATTTCGTCTAAGTTTATCGGAACATTGTATCGTTATGAAATTATTGCTATCACACTGCCAACATAATCACACTATCAAAACAATCTTATCCGAATCCCTGAAGAAAACTATATTACGTTGCTTCACAAGGGCAGTAAAAATGTTCCATGCATCTACTATTCATTTGCCGTGTTTTACTTTTTGGTTTCTATAACTTATGCTGAAAATCAAGTATATTTCTTTAGGTGTTGATTTCATGTCTCTTTCCTGAAGATAAAAAAACGCTGAAAGCACCAAAACCGTTTCTGTCGAAAATCATAGCGTTGAGAATCGAATTCCGTAAACCGATAGGTAGCTAGCATAACTTCATATATTCGAGGTTCAGAATACCTAATGCGTATAGAAAGTGTCGCAAATGAGTAATCGTGTTTGGTGAAAAATCATGCCCATGCTGTAACAAATGCGTATATTTTTCCGCAAATCATAAAAATAAACGAAAAGAAGGACTGTTTCGTTCAAACACAGGGCTTCCTTCCTTTTCAATTTACACAAGATGCATTCATCCAAAATGTAGCTAATTTTATTGCATTTAGAATAGAGTTCAACTGTTGGGTTTTTTTTGTGTATAAGCTGAGTAGGCTGCTATTGTTAACTAAGCTGCTGTTCGGTTTGCAAATTTGGTTTAATTTTAGTTGCTGTCTGCTGTGCGTGCTGCGGTATTCGGTAGAATTTTCAGCTTGTTGTTTTATTTTGGATGCGAAACAACATTTGACTAGAGTTTTAAGAATGTTTTAAACGATGGTTCTATTACGGTGTGGCAATACTACCATCATTAGACATACGTTTTTTTCCTTTACTAACTTATATTCACGATCTACAGAATTTTAGAGCTTTTTTCTTTTGTTTGTTTTTCAACGAAATATTTAGGTGGTAATCGGTCTTCCCAAACTAGCGCACAAACAAAAAAAAACGATGTATCAATGCAAACGAATTGGCATCCAACCAGCTAGCATAATAGCGGAGAGACGCTAGATAGGCTTTACGATTCCTTTTTGCTAGACCCGGCCTCGGCGTTGTTCTGCTTCCTCATACGTTTGCAACAGCTTTGTGCAAATGTATTGATTATGGAGATGATGAAGTAGCATATCATGCCAAACACGAAACATTCAAACACGCTAGCTAACAAATTCCCATCGGAGGACTTGAGCGATTGTTTGTGCGTGTTTCGGTGCAGCCGTTGTTTCTGTCCCTCGAAAAATGCTTTGAACGGTTTCTGCAACCGTACACCCACGACTGGAATGAGCGCAAGAAGGTCGATGAATTTATCCACCAGGCTTTCGTTGAACGATATGATTACGAATATTTTCTGTATGTGCATTTTTATCACCGCCTTCCCGATAAGCGTAGCACCGAAAAATTTCCAGAATGGAACCAAAAAATGGCCGCACGTGATGCCGGCCAGATCGAACAACGGGTTGGGGATCTGCAATGAAGGCATGCGAAAGAAAA
>JXXB01002462.1:0-27607 GCA_000956275.1 Anopheles koliensis
AAGAGAGAGAGAGAGAGAGAGAGAGAGGATACAGAAACAAAATATAGACCCATCATTTATTCCATCTAGGTGAGATTTATTTCAAAAACAAATGACCATTTCTGTCTATTAAACAATAAACACTGTTTGTAATAACTCTTGTATGTGGTAGTACTCATGCTTCTTCGCAAATAACAGATACATTCGTTTAATGCAGTTGGAACATCAACTATTTGCCTGCTTTGTTTATGTTCGTATATATTTCTCTATATATCTTTTTATACTGCATGCTTATATAAAAAAAACATTTTCACATCCAACACTCAAAGCACATATACACGTGTCATATGCATTATTCTGTACTGCAATGTTTTACATTTTATCGGTCTCGATTCATAGTGAAAGCACGCTCGACATGTTGTTCGTTCTACTGGACATCTTTTGTCGTTTTAAAAATATGCTAAAACCATTTTTTCGTTTTGTAATTAAAAACCCAACTTGATAAACTGACAACCATTGGGGAAGGCTATTACTTCCTTGTTAACCTTTCTTTTTAAAACGATTAAATCCTAAATAGTACGTCTGTTACTTATGTTTTTCGTTTGAAATTCGCTGACATTTATATTCCGTTTCTTTCCCATGAACGGAGCCAATTTCTTAACACTTTGTAAATAATTCGAGGATCCACCTTTTCCGTGTGCATCGATATGGTATTGTTCATCGCCTGGTAACATATACCAAATTACACCTCACCGATGACTGGTCGAACATATTCTTTAGGAAAAAATCCAACCTGTTGGTGAAAGGTCAATAAGCACCGCATAAATATCCGACTCGTTCATAGTTAGCTGTATGTTTCAAATCATAATACCTTTTCCAATGTTTTACCACGCCACCAGCCTTTACCGTCTCCTTCTTTTCCGATCACAATTACCTGGCACCCTTGTCGCATCGGAAGCTGATTCAGCTCGCTAGGTGCAAAATCGTAAATTGCTACAACGATTTCCTCCTTGAATGGCCATTGCAGAAGTTGATTTAAACTACAGCAAAATGAAAAGAAACATATATAGTAGCAGCATTTGATAGTGTGAGCAGCGGCAACCACTGCAATTCAACTTACCCAGCAAAATTTTCTCCTAAATCGTTCCGTTCGTAAAATGAAACCAGCTCGATGATCGTTTTGAAATATCTCCTTGTCGAAAGGTAGTAAAATACGTTTTGAGGTTCCTTTTTCTGATAAATCTTCATATGTTTAATTATTTTCTTGTCAGTTCTGCAAATATAAGACGGGTAAAAATGCATAAAACATGCGAAAGGCCACCTGAATTGCGCCAAAACGTACTTCAGACTAAGCGCATATATTGTTTCACTTTCATGGGAGGCACCTTGCGGACGGACGCGTAGGAGATAGGTTCCAATCTTTTTGTTTTCCAGCCGCTGGGTAGCGGAATCGCGATTCATCGTACCAACGAACCAGTTAAACTCCGACAGCAAGCGATCGCACACGGGCGGTGGAGTTTGCTGTTGTTGCTTGCATCGGCCCGTTGACGAAATACAACCTCTGTGTACCATTATTTCGCACACCTTACAGCGATAGCCTTGGTGAATTTTTCCTTTCAAAAATTTCGAACAATGCCGACAGATGACAGGCGTATCGAAGGTGTGAATCGCGAACTTGTGGTCAGTGTTCTTGCATCCCACCGGTTCCAATGTTTCCCTGCAGCGGAAAAGCAAAAAATGTATCAATAAAAAGATTACACAACAGTAGAGGCTCGCTAATCCGCACACTTACATAGCTGTCTCGAATGCTCTTTTCCACTTTTCTCGTTCCTCTTCTGTTTTCATATAGAGCGTGAAAGCAGTAGCTTGAGTTTTGCGAGCCAACAGAAGAGAATACTTTAGGCGACCGTCTCGCCCGAGGGTACGGCGCGAGTTAAGTATCTCTATCCGATATTCCAGCAAATTGTGAGCTTCTCGGAACGAATATTGTGCTTCCTGCAGTGGGTTGAATAATAGAGAGAGAGAAAAAAAATCATTCAAAAATGTTACGGGAATTTCTTCACACTCCCTGAAGAGAACGCCATCAAATCGTACCCCGATCTTGGTATTGGAATTCTTCACCAGTATCATCACTTTTTCGAAGACAAAAGCATATCGATGTTTCATTTTTTGGTCTTCGTGCGCCTTTATGTTGAGATCACCATCCAGTAGCAATCGTCCGTATTGTTCGAGGTTGTTACCGTTCGGCAGATTCAGATCTGAGATACTTTCCTGTAAGCAAAGAATAATCATACTCATAGTATTAAAATACCTTGCATACATGTGCATACCTGCCCTGGCAGTTGATATTGCCTACCTTTACTTTTTGTATAACTATTAGATGTTCCGAATCACGCTTTACTTCGTTAGAATACTGTGCAACATCTACCATCGCTTCTTTGGCCCTTTCTAGTCCTCGAAAATCTTCATGTGTCTGAAATTGTACGTGGATATTGCATGATGCTTATTCGCTCAGCTCACATTAACAAGCGGGTAAACACTTACTGGCACCGTTTCTTGTACAAGTTTATCTAGTAATAAATGATACTTTAAAATTCGTTGCATTGGAACAGACAAAATGTCACGTAGCTGCAATCTTCCATCACTATGCTCCTTTTGGCTTTGCTGAAAACGATACGAAAATAATGGAAAATATTAGAAAATACTCTAATAGTTCTAATAAAATTATTTGAGCTAATTGTACGACAAAATAAATCGAATACCAATCGAATAAGTAGCCTTAACGGTAAAAAATGCTTACCAGAACAGTCTGCTCTACTGTGCTCGACTTTCTGCACACTTCTCGCAGTGTTTCTACAGCGTTTGTCATACTAGAACAGTACTCTCCATAGATGAGAAAGGGTTCTCTGAATTCGAGGAACGTTGTGCTTAGCTTTAATTTCGACCCCGGACAGAAAGCCTCGTGCAGTCGATCGAGAAACTTATTGTGAATTTCCACCAGCTCCTTAATGCAGGGAAAAATTGCACGTATTTCTTCCTTCGAGAGGAGTTTCTCCAACGGCTGCATAAAGACGTACTTCAGGGCGTTCAAAGCTTCGAGATAATTTTTCTCCGTATCGAGCAGCTCCTTGATCACGAAGTCTCGCTGTTCCAAATTGTTGGTTGATGAAGCAAGCTGTTTTTGGATGCAAAACAAACAATACAAACATTTATTAGAAAGTACACAATGAAGAGAAAAAAACTTGGAAGTTACATGTACCAAAAAAAACTTAAACGGCTTATAATACTTTACCTATATAACGAACCTACCTGGTTTCGTGAATCGTTCTGTATCGAGCATAAATCCTGATAGACTTCCTCTACTTTCATATCATGTTCATCGTGACTGCAGTATTCTACCGGATTTGATGTACTGTAGTAAAACGATGCGCAATGCAACGTAAAACAACATAAGCACATAACAAGCGGAAACGTACATATAAAAGAAAGAAAATAAAAATTGATAATAAAATGATGTGACACGATAAATTTGAACTCTAATTTTATACCACAAACTAGCAGGAAAAATGATTTACGAGTAACGTGAAGGATGAAGAGTTTAATCTCTTTCGTTTGCAAGCTGCGTGATAAATCAATTCCAATTAAATCTAAAACCAAATAGTGAATTATCTTTAATTTATGCATTTCACATAAAAACATGACTATTTTATCAACGAGAATAACTAATATGTAATTGAGCATTCGAAATCTTCAAGAAACTACCTCACATTCAACCTAGCAGTAAATATTCATGCGAAACAAAAAAACGCAATATGACTAATTAACGCTTGGTTATATCGTGGGTTTGACCGTAGTCAAATATTGTGGGAAGAAAGGAACTAACTAAACCAAAAATAAAAACATAGAACATTTGAGAGAGCTACTGTATAACAACCATCTATAAAAATGCATTGCAACACTTGGCACAACTATAAATCGCCAAAAAATACCATACACAAAATACTAGAATAGAGAGCACACGAAGACGTTGACTATGTTTATAAAGAACGGAAAACCAAATAACCGAAGGAATCTTCTTCTTTGCTAACCTGGGGCAAAGTTGATGAGAATGTTACATAGCAGAGATCTTCATAAATTTTTTCCTCATCACGACCGCAGCAGTCAGGGTAGCCCGACAGTTCGTTGTAAGCATCGTAAAAAGAGCTTTCTATTGGTTGCCATGATCCGCAAGAAAACAAAATCGGAAGAATAATTTAGAAAATAATTTACGGAGACCTTCTGAAGCAATGCAAATTCAGTTCTTTACCTTCGTGGCATCGAGGGAGTGAGCCGTTTATTAGTACGATCTCTTTGTTATCGCAACCTAGTTCGGAATCCAACAAGCGTTGACTTTGGTATGCATGTAATTGTAGTGGTAAGTTAGCAGTTGCAATGGAATACGAATAACAATTTCATTCTTAATCGCGTCAAGCACCTCTTTATCCGTGCCTATACCACACCATAATACATTAATTCAAACCAATTAACTTCAATGGAATCATTCAAACCAATTAATGGAATAATCACTTCAAATTGAATCGAATTTCACTTACCTTGCATGTAAATCTTTATAGATATCGTCATCTAAGCTGGTCCTCTCTGTCTGTACGGAATGCGGTGTAAAACCACTACGGTCGAAGAACATTTAGAAAATATCGATTAGTTTTAGTATGTTTAAAACTTTTCTCTATGTCTTATTACTTCAGGAATCATTCAAAGCATTAAATAAGTCTTCTTATTGGAATATTTTTTAAATCTCAATTCCAAACAAAGAACTTTAAGCACCATTTACTTACGGTATGTGCGTTGATTGCACCTTCCTGCAAGTCGACAGCTTCGAGAGAGTTAACAACACACGATGGAAATTGGTCAAATCATACAGCATCGTAGGTTCGAACAGATCCGCTTCCTTCATTCCGAAATTGTTTTTACAGGCTTCCAGAAACAGTTTTATGTTTTGTATGCAAAGAAACTGTGAACAAAGATGAACAAATGTGAGCGAAACCGAAGTACGACAAACCCGCGAGCAATACATACGTGTGCCATCTGGGGTTTCCGATTGAAATCTTTCTTATCAAATGACGACGGATCGAACAGATTGGCCAAATTGCACAGTAGCACCCCATCGCGTAGAATGGTTGCGAGAACTTTGATATCCGAGTCCGGATGGTTGGCCCGGTGGTCGTTCGGAATGATTTTGCAGCGAGTTAGCCAGGCCGCGCAATCACGCCACAACTCATCGGCCATGGTGTTGGAAGTGGCCATCGCTGGAGGAAAATACTGCAATTTTTTCACCCACGCCCAGATATGCTGCGATATCCAGGCTGAGCTCCTTCCGAGAGAAAGAAGGTGCCGGTACTCTTACAGTGCAGAAGAAGATCGTGTTTGAAAATGGAAATAGAATAAACACAATGCACTACTTTAGATGGAAATGAATTAAATCCATAATGTTATGGAGCAGCAATTTTCGTTCACATTCCTATTTGTTTTTTCCACTTCTTTTACTTCTTCTTGTTCTTTGACGTTAACATTTGTTGTTTTACCATGTAATTTCCACTGGTCATCTGAGATGACAACTCTTGTCAAAATGAAAAACGATTTTCTGTGAAATCAAGCTTTAAAAATTTTAATTTGCAAGAAGATAAACGATCTATTTCCTACGAATATAGTGAATTATGAAAATTACAGCAACAATCATTGTAGCGGTTGACTTACGCTTGCGATCACTGTGCAATTCAGGAGCCGCTGAATAGAATGTAACGCCTAGTAACACACGGTAACACAAAAGGAAAATTTTGATTCAAACTGCATCGTGGATGTGAAAAAGAGTATTCGTGTTTGGTAGGATTATAGAAATACTCCAAAAATACACACGATGACGCCGGGATCGCCACCGTTGGCAAAGGAGGATTAGCCGGTCGCTATTCAGGCTCATTTCTTCCATAATACTGTTGTACAACATAATTCTAAGAAGCCGCTGGTTCTCCTCTGCCGGTGTCGTCCACGTTGGGATAACCTTCGGAGACTTTGCCAAACATCTGAATTGCCACTTCGTTCTAATGCCAATGCGCATTCCAGCTCCACCAAAAACAGTTAACAATCAAATCCAAAATTGTCTTGTCTAACGATAGCTGAATTAGGCAAATATCTAACGTTTATTCTGATGTACTTGTGCATCTCTCTCTAAAATGTAGCCAAAAATCGTACTTTAGTTCCAAATTCGCCTGAAAAATGTTTCTTAATGCTAGGTCAACATAACGTATTATGTTGTCTAATATTTTTCGGTAATTAAACTGTGTCAAGAGTGATTGAAAATGCATGTAACAAGCATGGTGTGGGAAACAGCTCCACGATTTATTTGATAGTGTATTTGAAAGTCGTTTTTTCGTTATTGACAAAGTGAATATGAGAAATAGCTTAAACGCCAGTTTTACTGATCCACCGCGTCAGGGGACTGCTCTTACGATTTGATACCGATTATGCATTGCAAACGACGATTGGAAAAAACAAAACATTTTTTTAAATGCAAAACTGTATTTGAGTAGAACCAAAATATAATAATTCTATGGCTTATTATGCCAAATATTTGTTCTTGCATCCTGGTACATGGTTAATAAGTACATTATTAACTTTGACATTAATGCGCATTTTTATACACGATAAACTAAATTCCATGCAACACTGATTTCAATGCAATACTGTTTTATCTATTTCAACCATTGCTAAACTAACAAATCTTTCTTCATTGGCGCCTCTTTGCGTCTCTGCGGCAGGCTGGGCAGTTTGACGAAACTTGATATCCGATTTTGACAATTGGAATAACTGTGACAGATGATGTTTGTTGTTGGCTGCTTATGTTATTGTTGGTATTCTTCGTGATCTTTGTGTTCTTTCTCTTCTTCAAAAACAAAAACACGTTCAAGGGGAGAGGTCACGTCGCCGTGCTGCCGGATTTCATTGAAAATTACCCAAAACGTGCGTATATTGTGCTTTGTATGAACGATATATTATACATTTCCGGTTCAGAACTAGTCCACTAACGTAGGGAATAATTTGCTCCTGCTTCGACCAAACAGCAAGTCGAAAAGAAACGTACGTAGCAACATCAAAGCGGTCTTCTGCCGCACGTATCGGGCCTCATAGCGCTGCTATCACCAGTGTTCCTCGGGTTTTCGATTTCAATTTCGGTGCCAAACGGAGTGTTATTTATTGTGCAAAATTTTAAGTATTGCAGGCAGTGAAAGCATCGTCAAATAACAAAGTGAGTTTACTTGCATTTTATTGGTTTTGTGCGGAACAAAGAACGACGTCGTACTAGTAGGTGATACGCAAATATGATACGCGCAGCGAAGAGAAGAAATGTAATATTGATCGTATCAAAATAGCAATAACATAAACTGACCTCGCCACTTACCGAGTTGTGGCCACATCCACTCGATATGTGTGTTGCTATGTGCCAGATCGACGTTACGTAACGAGGCTGGATACGGTGTCCTATTAGGGACACTAATTTTCATGTAGGCCAGGCATCCCCGGGCAAATCCCCGGGGGTTGGGACACATGATTGCTAATATAGAGTAGGTGGCAATATCTTTCACAGCCCGTTGGCTGGTAACACCATAATGTTCTGTATTTATTGTATCAATCAACAAACTATTACGGCGGCTGGTGCGCTTGTTTATTTGAGCAATTATTATCAAACGATGATATTTAGTGCGTGATTGTTAATCGATTTATTTCCAACTTTTACTGGATGGAATACGTTCAAATATTTCGTGCAAGGGAAGACGAACGTGCAGCGACGGGATCGGCAGAGAGATCATTATAATAGAAGTTTTTCCTGTTTCCAGGTTCCTTTCGCCATGGCCAGCAACAGCAACACTTCGACTTCACCGGCTGCCAGTGGTGCAAAGCAATTTGCGTAAGTCTTTAACATTATCTATCAAGAGGCTTGGGTGTAGCATAGCAGCAGGGAGAGAGCAAGCTCAATCCGCCTATAATTCAATCAACAACACGTACAACTTCACCATTATCAGTGTCGCAGGGTATGTCATAGCAGGGTGAATGATATTTACCAGATACTATTGTAGTCAATCATCGATAGGAGCATCGTCGTTGCTGATAGGCCCTTGAAAATCGTCACTGAACTAAACCGTATGACATAAACGTAAAATAGAAGTCATCGTATGATACGATGATCATGAAGGCAACGAGATTTTGAATTGAATCGGAAAGCCTTGACGACAATTCGTTTCCTATCGTTGCATTTTGATAACCCGTTTGTCATGTAGCGAACGTGATAAATGCTTAAGCGGAGAAGTGTGTGCCCTGTTATGATGAAAACGTACATATGCGACAAAATATGCCGCACATGCGTTTCGATTTTCGCATAATCAACACTTTGATATGCGTTTTGTGGTACATTTTTTTTCTTTCTATTTTTAACCTACCAGAGCATTGCACGTTCGATAACGGTCTGGCAAACCAGTGAATTATTGTACGAGAATACTGCTAGTATATAACATTCAGAACATTTTCCATTTTTGTAAATTAGTTGCACGTTAGTACGAGGGAAATGAAAGGATTACAATAGGTCAAGTTTCGTATTCACTCACAGCACTCACAGCATAATGTGGGTAGTGATTGAATATGTTAAGGAAGTTAGCAAACATTTTTTGAATTATTACTTAACTTACATGATAAGTAATGCTATTCAAAAAAAAAAAATTTCTCTATACGTTCTAGTGTAAAGAATTATTTGCTTCGAAATGTGTTTGAAACTATTTTATATTCAACGCGTTTCCTTTATTTGAAAAGCGTCTTTTCTTCTCTGGCCGAGCCGTTACTTTGCGACAACATACCGTCGTTTTATCAGAATGATTTTATCATCAGAGCTGGTTAATCGCTCCTCGCTAGGGACAGACGATCCAGGTGGGATTGTTGTATTCTTGCTGTCACGTGTTAGATTTTTGTGTTATGTTTGTTAATTATTTATATTTTATTTTTGTTAGAAAATATAATTGCAAACTCATGATGTGTGAAACAAACAAGTTCACCGTACAGCTTTGGAAATTAATATGTTTCATTTTACTCAAATCTAATAATATCTCTGACTTTAATGTATTCTCTAGAATAATAATTCATCCAAGTAGAATGTTCCTTTTTTTAACTTTTAAAGAACGAACGGTGTGGCCATATTGCTTTATGTCTTTTATTTAAATAAATTGTTGTTCTTAAAAAAAAACTAAAATATTAGGGTGCAAAAAGTGTTGTGGAGAAGACAAAATTAAAAGAAATGAAAATTAAATATCTTTTTCGTAAATATGACAACGACAAATGCAAAATATGCATTTATTTTAAGAACAGAACCTTTTTATATTTTATTTTATTTTAAGAACAGAACTTAAAACAGCAGTTAATGTTTTATTTTTCAACCTTTCTAAATAGTTAGTTTAAATATCAACACGATTTACAATGCGTTTTTAATTTTCAGAGTAACAGGAGGTTGCTCAACCCTGAAATAGAGCATAAAGACATATAAAAACAAAAACACTTCCTTCTGTACTGTTCTTTTTTTGTAATCGATCCTTTGCAAGTGTCTAAATCTCTGTGCCAACTTTTACTTCAATTTAACGAATGTAAAGTAATTCAGGCCACTAGCTGCCAAAGGCATGCGATTGTGTCAGTATTAGTTCAATCCACGTCCACATAATTCTTTGACGGCGATAACGCATCCTGCTTAATGTAGTGATAATGATGCGATTGTTCTAATTCTAATCTAATTGGAACATAATTGTTCCCTATCAACAGCGTTACATGCTTCACAATAGTGCGTGTGGAAGCTGGTTGAGTGATTTGGTTGTTGCGTCCATTCGCTCTGCGTTGATATGCAAAAATCAACAAAAAACTTAATATTCTCAAAGAGAACGAGGAGGGAATGATTAAAACGGGCTATAACGCAAGGTTTAATGTTGGATTGAAAGCTCTTAATCTTGTAGTGTTTATTTAAATATTTGTAAAAATACTGTATCTATTAGCATCTAAAAATACCTTTGATTTGATTGATTGATTGTTTAAATTCCAATATAGCGTGTAACCAGCGGTCAGTCATTGAGAAACGCGTTCGATGCAAGGGAATGGAAAAAGGAGGATGAACGCGTAAAAATCGGGGCGGGGTGTAGATGGGAACAGTCGAAAAGAATTAGAGAGTGTATGTTGGAAAGAAGGATATTATTGATGAATAATTTACGGGTAAAACCATGATGATCCTTCAGGTTAACCAGATGCAACATGTGGAATCGTGAAGGATAAGGTTATGCCGCAAGGTTATACCGGGGTTGATTAGGAAGCGCCTGACGGCGAGACTTCCGCTGCACGCTCTCCATCATATTTATAGCGGTGACGCCTGAAGGAGACCAGTTGACGCTGGCATAGTACAAAATAGGACGCACCCATGAGCGATACAGCGCCACAAGGGACACACATCGGACGTCATGCATACAAACAGGCAAAGCATTTTATTGGTCCGCTCAAGGACCGAATTGAGATGTTGCGCAAAAGAAGTAGGTAATTGAAAATTCCTGTTAGACGAGGATACAGGAAGGTAGAACAGGTTGTTATTGTTTATTGTGATTCTGTTGTATAACATTGATAATACTAAATGTAACATTACATCTTAATAATAGTGATTCATTCGATTGACCCATTAGGGGGCAAAAGAAAGTTGGCTTGCAGAAGAAGTAACTAACATCCATTTCAGGTTGCTGCCCAAAATCATTAACGGCGGTATTGCTGGTATCATCGGTGTATCGTGCGTGTTCCCGTTGGATCTGGTGAAGACTCGTCTACAAAATCAACAAGTGGGTCCAAATGGGGAGAAGATGTACAAATCTATGTAAGTAAACAAAGCTTAGCGAATATTCGATATAATTCTCTGTGCCTCGTATATAAGTACATTTGATTGAAAAGTTATTCGTTCGTCCATTTGTTTACTCACCTAACTTCCCAAAATAGAAAAATAAACACTCATTTGAAGATTTTTATCTTAACTATATCCTATTGAAAAATATTATGTTCAAAATGTCATCAACAGGAACTTTACGATTTTTATGGTATTAAATTAAATGCGTATTAAATAAAATTATCTCAACGTTAATGAGTCATCACCTTTTAATAATTGACTATAAATTCATCATGCATAGACGATGATAAGACTAGTGTAGAATGCGATCTTTCTATTCACTATCCTGAAACAGTAGTATAAAAATTAAAATTACAGTTAAAGTTTTATACTTACATTCAGCTCGCTCGTAAAAGCGTCCACATGTACTGAGTGTTCTTTAGCTTTTGTACATTTATTTATCCGATTACTTATACCAAACCGAGGATTACAAAATGAGCTCCCGATAATGTAATGATTTTGAGATAATTTTTAATGTAATGATTTTCAGATAATGTTTTCAAAACATTTTTCGTTCATGATAATTAAAATACATATATGCACCGAATTGCAGCACACGTTAGTTTTGCAAGAAATAATAAGCAATATAACTCGAGATAAAGTACAAATTAATTGAAAATTAAATTATCCACTTCGCAGAAGTTGATCATTAACTCTAGTACGGAAGCAGTATGGATTACCTAGTATGGAGTGCTAAATGTATACAATAAGTTAAATTTAAACCGTTTCTCCAATTCTAGGCTTGACTGTTTTAAGAAAACTTATCGCGCCGAAGGATATTTTGGCATGTATCGCGGCTCTGCGGTGAACATTTTGCTGATCACGCCCGAGAAAGCCATCAAATTGGCAGCGAATGACTTCTTCCGACATCATCTAACCACTTCCAATGGGTAAGTGAAATAGTACAGTTGTAATGTAATACTGGATAGTGTAATTGCAAGTATATTTTCATTATCCACAGCACTTTGCCGATCACTCGCCAGATGGCGGCAGGTGGGTTAGCTGGACTGTGTCAAATCGTTATCACAACCCCGATGGAGCTGCTGAAGATTCAGATGCAAGATGCTGGTCGTGTTGCAGCGCAGGTATGTAAGCATTCTACACCACACTAGCGATACCGATGAGCTAAATACATATCTTTAATTTGAATCGCAACAGGCCAAGGAGGTAGGAAAATCAATGCCTAAGGTATCAGCCACTTCCATAGCGATGGAACTCATCCGCACGAAAGGCATTACCGGATTGTACAAGGGAACCGGTGCTACTATGCTGCGTGATGTTTCGTTCTCGATCGTGTACTTCCCACTGTTTGCCACACTGAACGCACTGGGTCCCCGGCGAGATGACGGCAGCAATGAGGCTGTATTCTGGTATATTTGTGAAGCATAGAGTAACCGATGCGGGTGCCGTTGGTGGTGGTATATGAACGTTTTTTTTTGGTTCTATTGGCTTTGTTTCGCAGGTGTTCATTCTTGAGTGGCTGTGCCGCCGGTTCGATGGCTGCTCTGGCTGTGAATCCGTTCGATGTTGTGAAGACGCGCCTTCAGGCACTGAAGAAAGTTGAAGGTGAAATGCAGTTTAACGGCGTTGCCGATTGCATTGGGTAGGTTGTGAATCGGTTGTCATCGGTTGATACGATTGCCTCAGTCGGTGGCTAACATGTTCATTCATTTAAATTCCAGCAAAACTCTCAAGCACGAAGGAGTGACTGCTTTCTTCAAAGGTGGATTGTGCCGTATGATTGTCATTGCGCCACTGTTTGGTATCGCGCAAATGGTGTACTTCTTAGGCGTTGCTGAAGCTATTCTTGGCATGAAAACGGGTAATAAGTAAAGCTGTGTATCTTACGTGTCGTGTGTTTATGTGTGCAACAGCTGTGATGTTGTAACGAGTTGAACCAGTGCGCCGTGGGTTGGCTGGCAATGTTTTTTCGAGAACAAAACATACAATTACAAAATCACACAAAGCACATACAATCTTAAAAACGATATTCTTATCAAACATAGCCCGATTACAGCTATATCCTTCTGCTCCACGGACAAAAAGCGGGTCTTAGATTCGGCATATACATGTTTTCGTACGTTTTTTTGTATCTAAAATGCACAATATTATAATTTTATCTGTTTTTTTTGTAATTACCTGCTTGATTTAATCAAAAGTATGGTTTGATTTTTGTTACGTGTTTTTTTTTGTTCTTGTTGTTATTGTGCCGTGAAAGTATTGATAATTTTTTGTTTTGTCCCCAAAGTGGGCATGTGTACAATTGGCGTTTTGTTGTGTTTGTTACTTTTAATGATGCCAGAAAAAAACGCATACATATACGATCACCAAGGCCTTCAGCCTTTTGGCTGAAGAGTTGGAACCGGCATAGCACGCGAATGAAACAACCTGTAGCCAGCTGCGCAAAAATTAGAAAGGACCGAAACAGTCTTGTAGAGCTTATAGATGTGTTCAATACAACAAAACAAAACACTGAATGGTGAAACCCGAAGGAAATAACCAACTAGGAGATTTATTGAATGTATGTTTGAGAGATGGAATCAATATGTGGGTTTTTTCTTACTACTAGAACATTCAGTTTAGCTAGCAAATATTCGCTGCTTGTGTAAATATCTTTACTTTCCAGTGTTTACGGTTTGGTTGTTTATGTGAAAGATCTGAAAAATAACTTGAATAGACCACGCATAGCGTCCGATAAACCGGTGTAGTACACTTACTAACTGTAAATAAATGCAGTATGACTCATGAACGTTTCAGGATTACGTTGACATCGTTAAGAATATGTGTAGCGGTCAAGTTGATTCAAGCTATGTATTTGATACGGCTGACCATCAGTTAAAGTGTGCGCTATTGCATGTATGTTGTGGTACTAATCGATATCTTGCAGAGGACGTTGGCACTACGTTGCGTCTATGTCAGCGGCGTTTTTAATGATTGATGAAGCTTTGCGGTCCAGTATTTACTCAGCTGTCAATTAGCAAAACAAAATAACCATTACTCAACGAACACATGGAAAGCTTATACCCACATATCGTTTCCTAGCAGAACAGAAATACTACGGAAGAGAAAAGCGTAATGCTTTTTAAAATAACTGATGACAATAACAAGAAAAAGTTGCAAATTGTGTGTTAATGTGATGTATTTTGATGGTGTGAAGAATGGAGAGTTAAAAACGTATGGTATGTAGCATAATGCATGATAATAACACATAAATGTGAATAATGTGTAACAATTATTACGACACGAATAACAATACTCTGTCAAACATGACCGTCTCGTCTCTTGCAACCGAAACCATCATTGTGATTCATTTTGTATTTCTGTTGCGTTCTCTTGGAGAAATATCGTACTTCATAGAAGAATTGCAGCATGTGCATCATGTTGCAGACATAATATTTCTTTTGTATTGCACAAAACTTTCGTGAAATGTTTATTTATATTATATTAGTTATATCAATTGGGATTTACCAGTGTGAGAATCTTAAATCGTTCCTTTGAATGCGACGTTCAGAATTTAAAAATTTTGGAACATTAAAATATTTGAAATTTCGAACAACCGTCATTGTTTAGGGTAATTTATTTTAACAACCTTAATGATGCACGGTGGTACCACCAGCTTGGTAACTGTACATATTTTGGGTAAAAATTATGCGCTAATGTTCAACAATTTTGATGGTCAACTTCGAATAGATAAAGCTTAGTTTACATAAAACATTTATGGTTTCTATACGCCAAAACAGCCCTGGAATTTAGCCTTCTAAATGAATCGTGCTATGAATAGTAAACTGATCTGATTACTGTACGTTGGAAGCTCCGACGAGATGTACAGGTCAGTAGAATGACACCGAATGCCGTTCAGATGCGTCTTAACCGAGATAAAACGGTTAAATGATGGCACGTGACCGTAGGCAGTTTCGGGATTCGTTGCAGCGCATGCTTTGACGGCGACTGTGTTCACGAAGCTACGAAGAATGTTCGAGTACTTATTGGAGCAGTCTCGGTTGTCCTCGAACATTTCGTGGATTGCATGAAATATGAAGCAACAAGAGTTGTTTTCTAGTTTTAACTAGCTGTTTACGTAAATTTGAAAGAGAGTTTTACTACGCCATAAAAATCTCAACATGCTAAATAATGTTGCTTCATTTCTAGCGCGTTTGAAAGGGGCAAGGGTGGTGATACGTGTTTATCTACTGTAGTTTATAAAAAAAAAACTCTTCCAAACATCGGGCATCATGCACCAAGAGATGGAGTGAGAAAGATTAAAAGCTTAACATTTAAACTTATAAATTTAAATAATGTAAACATGTTGAAATCGATTTTATTTTTGAAACACTTTCTATGTTTTCTCGATGACATTGATGAAGGGAAGTTGACGGTGGAATACCGATTATTTTTATCGTTTTAATGCACGTCTACTACATTGTTGTAATGGTCAATCCCTACCGTACAAAACGGGTTAGTAGATTTTTCTATCCAAGCATAGCTGATTAGTCACTTCATCGTAGGGGCAGTTGTTCAACATTTGATAGTGATAAATGGTGTCACTATCGTTAAATACCCCTATAGTACACTTAGATAATATATTTCTTCAAGTTCAAGATAAATTACACTATATCACCAATTAAGCGTTTACTTAAAGAGTTGGTTAAGAACGGATTGTTTGTGCCGGATTGTGAAATACGCTACGAATGCTACCCGACAATGTCTTTAAATGTTCTCATCATTTTGCAAGTGATTTGAAAAGGTAATCCTCCAATCACTTATTCCATATTGAAACGACATCAAGCGTCGTTCAAAGTTGGCTGTGATTCTCATGAATTATTATTCTTGGAATGACATTCTTGATCATATCTGACCGTTTTGACTGTCATGGTTTGATTGTTACTGTTGTTTAAAGACTAGCCCCGATATCTCCACTTATTCTTAAATAATAGCCACTTAATCTCCAGTTCTACAGCGACTATTTTGAGAGCAATTTGTTTATTAGTGATGCTTATTGGTAGGGTCATGTAAAGTTATAACAGTCCAACTGTGAAGAAACATTCGTTGAACTTTTTATATGGTTTTGGGCTAAGTAATTCAAATTTTATTGATTACTTATCCCAATAAGATTATATACTTTACTTTATATTCAAATATGAAATAAGATTAACGTGGATGTCTTCAGAGCTTTAAAGTTCGGTACAAACGAACGGAATTTGAATTCCAATTTAAAATTTCGTGAATTTGAAATAGTCTAGTGATAAAAACTGTACACCTGTTATGAATTTAGACGAAATAGGACATTTTAGGACGTCAATAAACCAGGTAGATAAATATGTCTTATCAGAAGCATATTTTTTTAAGCAGAAAATTGTAAAAAGTAATTCAAAAAAGCTCTAAAAACCCGGCTAAGAAACCTTGAAATCAGTAAAAACCCAGTTGTTTGCTGTGGGCCTTTAAACAGAAACTGAGCGCATAAGTTCGAGATCAGTGCGAGCAAAATTTTAGTGACGAAAAGCAAAACTCCAACGTACGTTTAATGTTTCCTGGACGTTTAATGTTTGTTTGAAATTTCAAAACAGTGATGGTGAGGAACAGAATATGGAATATAGCTTTGAAGAAAAACAAAAATCCTCAATAATTTACACCTGAAAGTCACTACTGTGCGCATACTGAAGACTCACTACTGTGCGATGATGTTCTTGCCAGTTTTGGCCTGACGGTACTGCACGAAGGACGTGTTTTAGCGGTGTTAGCCGAATTATTGTCAATTTCGTTCCAGAAGATCTGAACGCTCCAACTACTACGAAGCTGTGCTCAAAGATACATTTGGATGCAATTATGATTGGACACCTTCTAAAATTGCCTACAACGTTCTGAAGACATTTAAATCTTTATGGAAAGAACTAATGGTTTTCTCACGACCTTATTATCTTTCTATTACAAAAATATCAATGATGGTTAAAGTTTTAATATAATTAACCTGACATTGTCACATATAAACGCTGTTGAAATATAACGTAAATATATCTCTTCATTTGATTCAACCTTCTTCGCTGTGTTTGAGAAAACGGTGCTGAGAAGAACTGTAGGCTCCTGTTTGTGCGAAAGGATATTCGAGAAGATGATAATGAGAAATTTTACGTCCTGTACGTTGTCCGTACTATTGTACAGCATCCGGTTTCGGTGAACAGGTCATGTTAATAGGAATAGTCTCAGTAATGCCTTTTAAGTCGTTCACATGGAGAAGAGGTGCGGTAGGGCAAGACAAAACAATCAGGATGAATGAGACGCTGTTGTAGCAAACCACGAACGCCAAGCGGGTCTAGTTGGTGATAATGAAGTAAGTAATGAAGTAAGTAAAATTTAACTTCAATTGAAAGCTTCAGCACTGAGCCAAAGCGCCCGCGTCTAAAATGTCTAAAAGTTGGTAAAACAATTCAAAAGTTCTGCCGTCTGACCCTGTCTGTTACTCCTATGTTTCCCATCTAGCAAAATCAAACAAAAACCTTCCCGTTTCCATAGTATCATAGCATGACGTGCTAGATGGTCAACGAACTTAAGTAATCGCATATGACGGGCGCGCAACACTTGCAGTAACCCCGGGCAAGGTGAGAGAAAATCGTTATTTGCAATTCCGACCATTCTTTTACTTGCAATTAATAGTAAAGTACAGTTAGGAGTGTGCTATCGCATGGTGCTGGAATGGGTTTTCCCTGCTTTTTTTTCTTCAAGTAGAAGTCAAGTAGAATCAATTAGCTCGTTCGGTTTAAGTGAATTAGCCACCGTCAAGAGGAATCAGCGTTGTTACCCGTTGGTGTTTGCGTTCTTACGCGAACGAGCGTTAACCTTTCATCTGGCGTGATGGCATGTGGCGTGTTGCTGTTGGCGTGTTGGAAAATATGTAAATCAGTGCGCATACTTTCTATTCTCGATGCCTAAGGACCGTAAGGACAGAACGTGGAAGCACGGATGTTAGGAGAGACAATGAACAATCGATGTTGAGTGTACTTGTACTAGCTTTTCAAAATTTAAAGCTCAACATTTTTATTAGCAATCGATATGTTATTTTTTGCCTTCTTACTTTCACTACAACACGCATAGTAATATACCGAGGTCGATCCAAAAAAACCTTAATTTGAATAAAACATATCCCGAAACTTTCTACGTACATTCTCGAGCGCATTTCTGTTTACGGGCAGAATCGAAGGCATCGCGGATGATAATGTGAACAGTTATAACACACTTATGCAACGTAGAAAGCGTTAGCTAATCGTTTAAACCACTTTTGATATGCCGTTAATTGCGCACAAACTAGCTCCCATCCGTACGTACGGTGAACCACTGATTCTTTTTCAACTGTACAATGTTTAGTGTCCAGTGAGAGTCTTCAGACCGGGGCCGGGCATGAGCTCGTTCGTGCCGCCGTTATTATGATCGTTTGCCCGTAACGCTCCCGCTGGTCGCGCGCCCATAATCCCGGCGAGTTTCCAGCAAGGTGCAACAAGAGATGTCAATTATGGTATAGACGAGGAACGCAAGGGTTTTATCGGTTTTAAGTAGCTTTTTTTCGTTTGCTTCTTGCCATTGGTTTCTTATGGTTGATCCGCTCGCTCCACGACGTAGCTGAAGCAGCAATCACAACTATCATCCTTTATTTTTGCACACTTTCCGACGCATGGCGAATGTTTTAACGGCGCAAATTTAAAATATCGCTCATTCACGTGCATATTCCGTCGTGCTCCAGTTCCGGTGGAGCGTGCATGATTCCTGCTTTGATGCTAGCATATTTCGGATGACCTAGAAATTAGAACTATCACTTATCATACAGATCAGATGCGAGAGCCATGCAATCACACCCCGCTCCCTTCGCCATGGGGTTACTAGTATCAACAGTACTACCGGTTTGGGCAACCGCAAAAGATTGCCCGTAAAAGTTCAGCAAAAACTTTTCGCTTCATGGGATTTCCTGGCCGGGTAGGTGAATAATTCAGCCGGGTAGGTTTACTTGCTGGATTAGCCAAACGGAATTGAGCCCATGAGCGGCTTTACTTCTTTTTATTTTCATGCTGCTGGCCCCTTCTTTCACACTCTGGACCATCTTCATCGTTACCTCCTTCTCTCTCCCGCTCTCTCTCTCGCTCGGAAGTTCCGAATGCGTGTGCTGGTATATGTGTGCCACCCTGTATGCGTGTGTGTGTGTGTTTATATTTTCTTTTCCATGTTTCTTCGCACACACATTTTTTTCTCCTGCTCGCTCTCGCTTTCTCTCCCCATTTTATGCGCATTCTTCGATCCGTTTGAGTCGGCTGTGGTATTAACGCTGATGATGATGCTGCCTGCCGACCGACGTTTGGAGAGGTCGAACGCCTTGGTAACTGTAAAAACGTGAAGAAAGAGGAAAGAAGAAAGCCAGCCGAAGAAGTGGGTCATGTTATAAAAAGGCAAGTTCAAGGCAATGCATCTTTTAGACGTACACTGAAGTTCGCGCAGAAACCAACCAACCAGCCAAGTCGGTAGTTGCATTGGCGGTTGCACTGTGCTTGACGTACCGAGTCGTAGAAAGATCGTTGTGTAGTATCCAGTTGAGTTAGTGTTTTTTTGTTCACGGTTCCTTACCACAAACAAAAGGTTTGTTCTTATTGACGTATTACGTGCGGAGTGTGTGCGTTTCATGCTTTTATTGTTAGTGGTAATGTGGCGCTGTCTTTAAAGCATATGTGTCCCACCAATCACGCTGTGTACGTATCGCGAGGAGAAAGTTTTTCGAAAGCATTTTGCGATCTCCCAGTGCCGCAGGACCGCAGTAGTAAATTGAACTATGAACTGCAAAACCAACAACAACAAACACAAAAAAAACTGTGATTTTGCTGCAACTCTGAGCGTTTTATGTGGTGCATGTTATTTTGAACAAATTCTCACCTACAAGATATTGTATCCAGTAAAAGGGGAACTATACGGGTGATCTAATTGTTTGGTTAATAGTTGCGAACTGGTCACTATTTAGCTGCCGCACATCTGTGCATGCCTACTGTGCGCGATTGATCCTAGTGTGCTGTGCGCGTGTTATTCTACCGCTTTCTCTGCTACATTTGACATTACCGCTAAAGGGTGACGAAATGCAAAAACTGTGATTCGTTTAACGTTACAGTGAGTTCAAATCAAACGCAGCTGCACACAATCGAACGGAGCACGTTTTCCGTTAGGGGTACCACGAAATAGGAGTAGAAAACGATAATAATAAAAAACATTGCAAAACGTACATGAATCTTCAGAGCTCTCCGATAGCAGTCTGTGGCAGTGGCAAAATGGGAAAGCTGTATACAGTTATCTTTTATTTAGGTTATGAAACGGGGCTTTCCACCATGCGGCGCTCTGCTGGTGCCTAGTACATTGCGTCGGTGTAGTACTTGTAAGAGAAGAAAAATGCAAAACTTAACCAACTTATCAACGAACATGTTGCCGCAAGTTTGAAATATCCTTTTATGGCTTGCTATGATTGCCCTGAAAAAGGGGCATCAGAAATAGTTTTAGGTACAATTGTCAGCGAACGTATGTTGTGTGGATTATATGATGAAAATTTTAATGGAAAATATGATAAAAAATCATCTAAACTCACACTGGTCGGTGGTTGAGTAATTGCTTAATTTGATCCTGACCCTTTTTTTCTCTCACAAACACGCGACCCGGCCGAACCGGGCCGGGCTCATTGATTGTAACTTTCTCTTTTGCCCTGCAGTGATATTTCGTTCGTCGCTTTCGGCTCCATTCGTGGGTTCTGCATTCCTGGTTGGATCCCAACCAAACGGGAGGGGTCCGGAGACGTCGCTGTGTACGTCGGCTGTGGCTCATCTCTGGAGTTTGGTTTTTAATGAGATATGCGCAGTCCTGTGGTACAAAGTAATAGCGAAATGGTTGAATTGTTTCTGCCCTTCCCGCTCGAACCGCTCTTGGTCTACCCTGGATTTCGGGCGACCAGGTGGCGACCAGGTACAGCTCGACGTGTGCTTATAACGTTGACACCAAAAAGAAATGGGAACACCAGGGTGATAATCAACCGGCTTCGGAAAAGTTTTCTGGGGCACCAGATTTCTTGTTGTTTGTTAATTTCTAGGTCGTGCGCATTCTAGGTTGTTAATGAGATGAAGCGTGTCAGTAGTGCGTGCGGCGTTTCTCGCACGAGCTTAGCATGAAATTGTTCATTGAAAAGAAATTATTTTTAATAAACAACTGATGGAATGCTCTTACTCCTTGAGGATATGGAAAAAAATTTTAAATAATATTTTTTCATTCACTAGCCACTTCATTTCACTGCTCACGTGTGGGCCATGTGGTGACCGGACATACGTGTGCAGTGACTAACACGCAGTACGCAGTAGTTCGCTACAGGCGCTTTTACGTTTTCGTTTCGATTCGATCGTGAAATCTCCTGAAAGAGAAAGTTTCGCTCGTGGATATTATATCATGCGTTTGTGTTCGTCACTCTTGTTCCCGTCTTTCGGAATGATTCGGCGTGGATTGGAAGGAAGCGAAGGGAGGGTTTTTTTTGTTTTTGTGTATGGCAGTGACTGTTTTCCTTTCGGATTTTTAGCTCGTAGCGTGTGTGTGTGTGTGTAGAGCGCAAGCAAGCGATTATAAAAAAAAGGTTAAACACATTCCCATTCATACGCATGCATTTCAAGATATTTTGAAGTAAAAGCTACGAATGGGTTTGTTGTTTAGTACAATCAAAGGATGATATAAAATGTGAATGTTATGGGAGTTATTCTGCAGCTTAAAATTATACCACACCGGTGATCGAATAGCGAGAGTGAGAGAGTTCGGGCATTTAAATGCATTGTTTATTCAATATTATTACAACATTGGCAATGCATTGCTCACAGCTTCCGGGTGCGTACTAACGGTGACGTCTTCCATACTGACGTATCTCTCTCTTTCTCTTTGCAGAATGATGAATCACAAAATGGGACAGAGCATGCTTCTTTTGGGGCTGGTATTAAGTAATCTGCTGATCTGCACCATGGCATATCCGCAACAGTACCTACAGCAGACGGGCGAGCAGAGAAAGTTTGCGGAAAAACCGAACGCTATCAAAAAGGTGGCGCTGGACGACATCGATGAGATACAGACGAACCAGATTCAGGAGGGTGGTTTCTCGTGGTCTAACATGCTTGGACTGTTGATGCAAATGATTTTCAACGGTGGCGGCGGCGGCGGTGGCGGCAATGTGCCGACCAAATCGGACGACATCGATAACGGTGTGTCACCGTTCGGCCAGTCACCCTGGGCGAACGTGATTTCGGTTGGACTGAAGATCATCACCACGCTGCTGGGCGGTGGCGGTGCCGGCGATGGTATCGATAAGGTGGACAACGGTGGATCCCCGATGCAGGTAAGCAGAAGGCGCAAGGGGGAGGGAGTGACGGGGGGAGAGCGGGCATAGTGTGCCAGAGGTGATGGTAGTACTTGATTGTGTTGGCCCATAGTCACTTACACGTAGGTGTAGTCGCCTAGCGAACATGCTTCACTAATATTTGCCGCTTTATTCTAATGCTTCATTTGAATGGCGACCGGTAACGTATTCCGGGCGCAAAGAGATGTTTCAGAAAAGCGTTTGTAAAAAAAACAGGATATTTGTTGAGCGAAAAGTTGCTATCCGGTGTTCGTAATGCTGGCGCCGAAGTAGTACGGAACAGTTTCACGATTTGAAGTAGACGAATTAATATTTGTTCAACGATCTCCTGCTAGTGTTTTGCATTATGCCGATGATATTAAGAATGCGGATAAGTTCGTAGTGTTTTGATAAGAAAGGTTACAGTAAGTTAATTGAATTTTTAAAAGTTTGGCATCACTGTCATTTTTCATGGCTTGCCTTTCTTTTTTTATTGTAAGAAATCTCGATTTTATGCACTTCAAAAGTAGATACTTTTGTACGAAGTTAAATAAATTAGTTGAAAACTTTACCCCAAAGATGCGATGATGTATTTTGAGTATTTTAAGGGAAGTAGGTTGCAAACGAGCTCATCCAAAACTTAAAGTATGAGTAGCTAGAGTCATCCATCGATAATGATCCTGCTCTCAAGCACAGGAGGAAGACTTTTGAAGTCCACTCACCAAACCGTTTAACATCGTATATTAACGATGGGAACAGACTGGAATATGCGAAATGAGGTGCGAACGCTGTTTACTCACATAAGAAGAATTATTTTGTAACATCTAAAATGGACTTTTTTTTAATCGAATATTTCTTCACTGAGAGCCAAACCAAAGTATGTTGTGTGTCTTTTGTAAGCTATAAAGTACCAAAGCACAACAAAATTGTTGCAGCTCAGAAAGCTCCGTCACGTCTAACGGAATCTAAACTTAGAAACATTGGAAAAGGAAGTATTCACTTCCCGTATAGGCCGGACGCTACTACTTCGGATTGCTATCTGTTACAATCAATAGAGTATGATATGGTTGATCAGTACTTTATCAATTACAATATGGATGCCCTCAATAAATATAATCAATTATTCTCAAACAAGTGCCAAATTTCGAATGATTCGCTACGAACTTATTTGTACTCCTAATAATAAAATTTAAACGGATTGTTGAAGATACGATTAGAAACGAAAAAAAAACTGTTTAGTCCATTAATTAGTAAAGCCCTCAAAAGGCTTCAAAATAGAATAATACTAATACATTCATACACTAACTTCAACATGCTAACCATGTTCTGTAATAGAAGGTGGGTGGAATTTCACCCATCCGCCCAGTCCATCATTCTTGTGCTAAAAAAACGTGTTCTGTCAACGCTTCATCCAAACTTTCTGCCCTTCATATAAAAAAACCATCCCCAACCACATGTGTATGTTAAGCGCATTTCTTTGGCAAGTGTAGTTTTAATTTAAATTATTTCCTCTGAACATTTAGAACGTTCTAGCGGCCGTATTCACAGCCATGTTTGGCGCCAAAGATCCGGACCAAGTAAATACGATGGCAAAACAGGCCGGAGAGGTATGTATCGTGTACATTATGCGCACAGTGCATCGCACTGTGCGTAGTAGTTGATAGAAGCAAATGTTGTAAAATATCTTTACCCCTCGCCGTTACTGTACTCTTTTTTGTACTTTCCTTTGTAAAATATCGTTTGCCTTCTCCTACACCGGAACAAAGATTTGTTTCACGTTGTTCAAACGAGCTTCGAATAGTGTAAATCCATCGTAAAGTCGCTCCACTAATACCAATAATGATAATGTAATTAACGGGCGGGTCTTAGCTTAACTTAGTGTAATTTATTTATTGGAATCACAGAGCAGCAATGCGGCCATTACGGCTTTTCATACGAATTGATCAGCAGACAATAATAAAAAAAGTATACGAAGCAAAGCAATGTTATAGAAAAAAAAGCAAAATTAAAACAAACATCGAAGAGTAAAAATTTGGAAATATTATTCAAAGTTGAGACCTTTGAAAGCTCAAAGCTCATCTACCGACGTGTTCCTGTATGTGTGCGTGTATTTGTCTCACGAGGGCAGCAAAGTAAATGTTCGTACGCTCTACCGAATCTTCTGCTATCGTTACAGTTCATCAATATCGTTGTGAACCTGCTCGATGCCCTGAAGACCTCGTTCTCGCACCGTTCGCTGTCGGCCCGGAGTCTGGGCAAGAAGGACGTGATCAGTGACGCCACCGTGGCCAGTTTGAGCATGATGAAGGGCTACGTACGCAGCACGCGCAATGCCGACGATCGTTGCATGCAGAAGTTCCTGTGCGAGGCCAACATCGACTGTATGGGAGCCATCGGTGGTTCGAGCATATTCTGTCAGCTGGGCTCGTGAGTATTGTTTCCCAAGTCCCAAGACCCAAGACCGAATGTCGTACAATGGCGAAGCCAAACACTAACATCGATCGAAATCTTTCAGCTACGCCACGAGCTACATCCTAGAGCGACAAACTGGCAAATCCTTCGACAGTTTCTACGAAGCGGGCCGAAATGGACGCTCCGGATTCGATTGCCGACAGTTGTACCTGGAGTGTAACGAAGTATAAGTCACAGTGACTGGCTCGCGAGAGTAGTGTAGTAGAAAATCACAGCACAGGAAATCAACAACGGGAACAAACCACATTCCCCGTTCCGTAGCGGACTAGCGGACAGCTCGATCGATCGAATGGCGATATGTGTTGTTTGTTTGCCTGCCGTCGCACTGGAGAAGCCAACGTGTTAGCTTTTAATTTATTTTTTATGATAACTAGTGATAATGTGAAGTTTTTGTGTCCGTATTATTTATACCTATTTATACTTCTACCTTATTTATTTTGGCTCTAGTATTCTAGCCCACAGTTTCAGGTTCTCATTCTGTCCGCGTTTCTATTGCCTTCCAGCTAACCGACTGGTCCGTTCCGGGTCCGGAGGCAAAGCGAAGGAAGCGGTGTAGTGTAATTACAAACGTGTCACGACAGAATACTCACAAGTGATAAAAAATTAACTTAAAAAGCGATACTAAATTCCACACCCAATCCGATTTCCTGTCCACCTGTCTTCCGCCAAGGAAAAACGGAGGAAAAAGAGATCTTTAATACCAGTTTACGATTTGAATACGAAGTGTTGCAAACAAGCAGGAATACAAAAGCCTTTGACTGTAGAATCTTTGAGGTACACAATATACTGCAAAATAAAGATGCAACAACAGAAACGAAGCCATGCGGGTCGGCTGCTGCCGGTCATTCCAGCGGCCAGTGGGTCAAGATCCGAAACAGAAAGCAGCATCGCACCATCGATACGTATATTTTTATCCTGGTCGCCGAATTTAGTGGCACTTTAAAATTGTCACATTTCATTTTCATTCAGACGGACGGATTTCACAGCTGTTTGGTGCGTTGTAGTAGATTAGCTGTGACTTAAAGAGATAGGTGATGAGTTTGAATACTGGAAAATCTTCATGATTATAGAAACGAAAAATTGTCTCCAGGATGTTACTTTAGCACTTTCATACACATAAAAGACTGTAACATTTTCGTTTTGAAACCCGATGAAGTATGCGTTGACATTAATTGGCGGGTTGTCTCTAAGCTTCTTGTCTATTCCAACGATAAAAGTCGAAGTTTTAACCTGTCTTCATTAAGTTATGTTTTATTTGAGTAAAATCTCACACAAAGTCATTTAATTAATGCAAATATTTTCCCTAGAGCCCCCGAAACATTGGTAAATGGTGCCGAAAATGGTCATGTAGTGCTAGTCTTAGGTGCGATGAAGGATTTGTTTTAGTTGTAACCTCTACCCTCTGCCGGTTGACTTATTTCTCCAACTGCTTCCATACTAATGCAGAAACTTGTACCACAATTTGAATGATACTTCTTTTTATTTTCATCGTTGATAGCACTCAAGGTGATGCCGTTTTATGCATCGCAAAACCAGAACTTTTTCACAAACAAAACCGAATCTAACTCTCAAACTAAGCGTTTCAATACTAACTATGTTTCATTTTCCGCAGCATTAACGACGCGGCTCGTTTGCGTCGAGTAGATTTCACCGAAGCACAGCGGCTTCAGCGATCTATCAGTGTCGTGATCGCCGTCGTCGATACCACCGGTGAATGTTTCATTCAGCTGATCATGGTCGTGCATCATGCGGAACCCGTACATCAAGGTTTTGTTGACATCGCGGAATCCTTTATTGAGTGTTGCGTACGTGCGTGGCGGTCGAGCCGGTGCCCGTGGTGCTTGCGGAGGAGCACCCGCTCCATGGTCTAATGGTGAGAGAAATGGTACCACATGATTAACCAATGGTACCAACTAATGTGTTGTTATTTTTGTGCCTACCATTTGTGAAATATCGTTTCTTCAAAGAGTACGAAGTAGGCCATGTGATGCCGAAAAGTTTGTGATTGCGCTGTAAGACACATTTTGTTATGTTTTTAGCAAAACATGGTTCTTTTCATTTCCCTTTCCCGCATATCTTACCCTGTGCGTCGGCTCCGGGTTTATCGAAGAAGCACTTTCGTGCAGTGTGCCGGAAATTTTACGCCGTATTTTAGGCCCCTTTTTGTGCAGTATCCGCAGACCAGCCATCAGCGTCATGTGAGCGGTCGGTTCGGAGTTGCGGTCGTAGTTTTTGCGCTTTTTAAACCGCCTAAAGTAGTCTTGGATTAAGTACGTGGCGTAGAACTTACCCACCGTCACCTCGTCCTCGATGCCGGGCGGTGGTACGACCTGATCCAGCAGCTTGTTGCTCGTCCTTTTCCATATCTGCTTGATGATGTGCCGCAGCTCGAGATTCGCCTCGTCAATGTTACCGTCCGTTTTGATCTTGAGCGACGTGCGCACCACGGCGAACAGTGTCGCATTGAACAGCACCGTACCGTCACTGTTTAGCGGCATGTTCATCGATACGAGCCGCTTGCAGGCCACACGATGCGGACACAGCTTACCAAATCCAAGCGGAGGCGATATCTTGCGCAGCAGTGTCACCACATCGAGATGTTTGATGCGACCCTTCGCATCCGGGTCGTACTCGCTCCACAGCCGAACGAACTCGTCCAGATGATGCGGTCCCAGGATGGACCAGTCCCGAGTGAGGTAATCGAAATTGTCCATAATAACGGCCACGAACAGATTGATGATGAGAAACGAGCACAGCACGTAGAACGAGATGAAGTACGGGAA